>PVJA010053280.1:0-12015 GCA_004027025.1 Myocastor coypus
AAATAAATAAATAAATTATATTTTAATAAAAAAAAAAAAGAAAACGCACTATAAACCATAAAAATATACTCACAATTATAAATTATTAATTAAAATTTAAAATAATCTTTTAAAATGTGGTGAGCCCAAACTAATAACAAATGCTGGAAGATCTGTGGGGAAAAAGAAACTTCTACCCTACTGGTAAGAGTGTAGACTAGTATAGCCACTGTGAAATCAGTGTGCAGATTCTTGAAAAAACTAGAATTAAAGGTCCCACTCAACTCAGCTATTCCCTTCCTGGGTATCTTCCCAAAAGAATTAAAAACATCATACTGCAGCAGTATATGTGTATCAGTGTTTATAATAGCCCAATTTATAATAGCTAAATCTTATAAACAACCCAAATGCCTATCAATCAAGGAATGAATTTTTTAAAAAGTGTGATAATTGTATACAGTGGAGTATTACTCAGCCACAAAGAAGGATTAAACTTGAGACACTTATAGGTAAATGGATACAACTTGAGACAATATTCATTAGTGAAATAAAACAGACTCACATATATAAACATTGTATTTTCTCCCTGGTATGAGAAACTGACAGAGTAAATAAGATCTAAAACATACAATAGATATTGTGAAGGGAGAAGAAATTATAAAAAGAAAAAAGGATAGGTAAAAGGGAAAGAATGGAAAAGAGAGAAAATTGTAAAGTTACACTATTAGTGTCTCTTAGTTCATGGAAAAGGAAGGTCTGCCCTAGTATTGAGTAGGTGATTTTTTTTTTATGGCCATATCTTATACTCTGAGTAACTACTTTAAAGATAATATGCAACATATTATTGTTGTTATTCTTCTATCGACTTGTTATGAAAATTTTTTACCTACTTTCCATAAAATATTTCTTTTAAAATGTGATATCTTCATAACATATTTAACAGAGGACAAGACCCATGGCCAGGACAGGTGGTGGTGCGGTACAGGCTGTAGCAATAGTGGTTGCACAAACAAGGAGAGGGGAGATGGACTTCCTGTTGTAACAAACTCCCTGAGGGAAGCAGTACCAGCCTGGATGTGCTGGCATGGAAGTAGTTATAGCCAGAGAAAGACAAGCAAAGGATAGCTGGGCCGGCAGATACAGGCCCTCACTACAGAAGGAAGAGGATCTAATTAAATTTCTCTTTTCCAAGAAGCATTTCAGGGTGTTAGACTATCACCACTAATGATTTCAGATAGTATCACTCATGTTTCAGAAATAAATCTTTCTTTGGGCATGTAGAAACTACAAATAGAAAAGAGCTTCTACTGGGATGAATGCTTACTTTTTCAAATGACATCTCAAGCCTGCCTGAGATGTGACAGCATAAACATTACTGACCCAATGGCTACATAGCTGATATTTCTGCAAATTAATTTCCTGCTCTCTTGAGATCTCTCAAAGCAACAGCAGTACTTTGTCCTCTCCCAGATTCAATTGAAAATAATCCTTCTATGATGATAGAGCCACTAAATATTAAAGTTATTTCTAAGAAACATGCTCCCATTTTTCTCTTCCACTCTGCTCCCAAGCAGCTCTGTTCCAAGTTACAGCCACAATTCCCTCCTTGTTTCCATGCAGGGCACCCATCTGGAATGGCGTGGTGAAGAAAGACATTGCTGTTTCAGAAATCTTCCTCCCACGTGAGGTATGTGAAATGCGGAATTGGTATTTTTAGCCTTAAATCTCTTTATCAGGAGCCTCTCATTATCTAAGTCATCTGCTCTGAAAAACGTGCTGCCACACTAGTAATTTTATGGCTTCCTTTGGATCTCAAGATAAGGTTACAATCCATAAATTTTCTTCTGTAAAAACCTCTTCTCAAAGTTGACAGCCTTTGGGTCATCCTTGGGGACCATCTAAAAGCCAGTTGAACTTGTAACTCTTTTCTTTGTGCAGAATTTCAGCTATAATGCTGGACTTGATTTTAATCTTGGATATAACTTGTTCCCTGGAACAGTGATGAGTTTGTTGAAAATCAAACATTTGAGGAGATATTAGGTGATCACTTTGCAAAAGCCTATAGGATATTGTGGTCAAGGTCTGTCCCACCGTACTTTGCCACCTACAAAATGGAAAATTAAAGCAAGGTCCTGAACTTCTCTGCTTCTTTTCCTCATCTGAAAACAGGGGATATGAAAGGACTCACTTTTATTCACCATGAAGGAGTGATAAATATTGGAGAAGATACGTATGTTTATCCACATTTGAACATTAAATGACATGTACACGTATTAAAACATCACATGGCTCCCCGTAAAAAGGACAGCTTTCTGCATCAGCTAAAAAAAATTTTTGAAAGTTTTACCACAAAAAAAAAAAAAAAAACTGTTATGAAGATTAAACAAGAACTCAGAAGAGGGGCCGGGGAGATAGCTCCATGGCACAAATGCTGGACTGGAAAGTACAAGGTCATGAGTTTGAACCCTGGTCCCGCAAAAAAAAAAAAAAAAAACCTCAGAAGAGTGTCCAGAACACAGGAGCAGTCCAACTATAATTATACTGCCATTAATATTAATAGTATTCATTGTAGTTATCATAATATTAATGTTATTATTCCTGAACATATGTAACCAGTCCTGTTCTTCTGCGCATGTTTGGAAATTACTGTGTTCTTACACAAATGTTTCCTAATAATCATGCATTGCATGAACTATTAATTCTACCACTTAGTTGATTCTGCATGAAAAAATGTCAGCCCTTCAAATAAGTCCCCTCCCACTGTTACCTGGTCACCTCTTGGCTTCCACCAATGAGCACTTGCTTGTGTGCAGTGCAGATGCTAAAAGCACATCCCTCCTGATGAGAATGTGGCTCTGCAAGTGCACAGCACAGGCCTCAGAGGTGGGCTCCACTTTTCATTCACTGCCTTCAGGATCTATTTCCTAGGGATGCATAATAAACATTGCAGGCTACGTGGGTTTCTCATCAATGCAACATAGTAGTGCATGCAACGTCTACATTTCTACAACATTTTTTTCATGGAAGGACTGTCTAGTAGCTGGTGCAGTGCAACAGAAAAAAGCTCTGAAAAGTTGATCAATTTATCCTACTTTGAGAATAAGAAAATAACTCAGTTGTTTCTCAGCCTTTTGGCTAAGATCAAGTGAAAATAACTCAAAGGAGGGGAGGTTATGTATAGTATGTTCACATCATGTCTTTGATATAATTACACATTTGAAATTATATATTAGTCAAATATATAAATACATAATTATACACACATTATAGTGTACCTAATACATCAATGCATGCATACATGGTATACTGTCATGGTTTGTATATAGATGTCCCCCCAAAGCCTCATGCAGTCAGGGGCGACTTCTGGAATTTATAATTGATTATTGTGGGAATGAGTGCTGCCCCTCCCCCAGGGCAGGTGATTTGCATTTCAATGTAAGGAAGGAAGCTAGCTGCTTGAGCTGCTGCTACCTCTCCCTGCTCTCTTGCTCTTAGCTGCCACCATGAAAGGTTGCCCTCTGCCCTGTTCCACTCAACCTTGGAGGCAGCTGAATATGCAGTGAAACCTCCAGTAACTGTGAGCTAAATAAACCTTTCCTTCCCTGATTTTGAGCACTGGGTATTTGTCCCAGCAATGAGAGAAGAGTAACTAAGACATATACATGAAAAAAAAAAAAAAAAAAATGTTTTGCCTGTGTAGCAAGCAGTAAAAAGATGATTAAATAAGTGATCATGCATCAACACAATACGGAATTATGGTATAATTTTTAAAATAACTATGATGGTGAAGCCACACAGAATTAAGTGAACAAACTTTTTATCTAATTCATTATTACATTATTGCTAGGACCTGTATCTAGATGTGTCCCCAAAGCCTCATACGGTCATAGGTGGGGCTTTTCAGAGGTGGCTACACGTAGGGTACATGCTGCTGGCATCAAGGATGTGATGCTGGGATTGATTCCCAGTGCTAGGATTAAGGGTGTGAGCACCACCCACACTAAGGGTAGGTAACCTGGATAAACCATGAGACACAGAAAAAAGACTAGTGTTGCTTGGTGCTTAGCACTTGTAGCTTGCTGCTTGCCTTGCTGCCTTCTCCCTTCTACTTGCCATGAAAGATTTCTCCACTGCACTGCCTCTCTGCCAAGCCATCCTTCCTTGGAGCCAGTGAACTATGAACTGAACTCTCTACAAACTGTGAGCTAAATAACATTTCCTCCTCTAACTTTAAGTGCTGGGTATTTTGTCGCAGCAATAAGAGTAACTAAGACAATTGTCAAAGGAAAAAGTAGGGAACCTAAATGTCATTAATAAGGGAATCATCTAATATATTGTGATGCATACATGTTAGCAAAATTATGCAGCACCATTACAAAAAATGAGGAAGACATGTGTGTTGATAGGTGAAGATTTCTAAGACAAATTGTGAAGTGAAAACTGCAAGCCCCAGGTCAATACATAAAATTACATGCCATTAAATACAACCTAGAGTGTGTATAGGGCCAGGGATATAAGCACCTGCCTGGAAAGCTCAAGGTCCCAAGTTCGAATCCCCCTACTCAAGAGAGGGAGAGAGACAGACAGAGAGAGAGAGAGAGAGAGAGAGAGAGAGAGAGAGAGAGAGATTACATCTGAGGAAGAGAAAAGCATGTAATAGCTAAGGAAAACCAATATCCACTCTATTTCCTTCTTTATCATTAGATTTGGTTTTTTATTTTAATAATCCTGAACTCTATTTGATTATCATATCTGCTTTTTCATGCACACATACAGATGGGAGAAAAGGCAATTTATATTGGAAGTGGGAGACTATCAACAATTTTCTGTGCTGTGATTCATTTCCTTTATAGTTACCATGTGATTGGATGGAAAAAATAAACTATGTGAGATGATAATGGCTACTGGTTGTTACTTGCCTGCTTCAGTGGATGCTTCTAGTGCACACGCCAGATCTCCTTGCCAGCCATACTCCCACCCCTAGCTGTTGTTAGTGTCACAGATGCATCAGTTAGAGTTGACCAAAGGAACAGATACAATACACACAAACACACACACACAGCCATGGTGCTGAACCCATGGCATACATGTCACTGTGTTTTTCTTTTAGGACAAAACATATTCATGTATGAATTGGTTTTTTCTAAACTAAGACCTCAGCATTTGGGTTTAACTGCACTGTTGGCACTGTGATAAATAAATGAGTTTGGGTTGCAGTTTGGCACTCGGTCTCTAAAATGTTTGCCAACACTGACATATACAATCTATAAAAGATTTTACAGAGTAGGCTTACAATGGCTACCTGTGGAGTCAGCAGTAGAAGAATACAAAATGGCCATTTGCTTGCTGGCGATTCAGAAGATCCAGTCAAAGGGGAAGGCCTGTAGCTCAGAGTCCAGTGAGTGCCCAGGTTCAAAAGCCAAAGGAGCTGCACTGAAGAGCTGAGGGATCTGTGCTAGATGCCTAAAGAAACTGGAGACAACCTCTAAAGACAGTGATGAAGGCTAGAGTGCCTCCATGAAAGTCAAAGGGAAGACTCCTCCTTTCCCTTTTTAGTCTGTCCAGACTACAACCTATGTGGTGCCACCCACATGTGGGATGGGTCTTACTCCTCAGTTTTTGGCTTACATGTCAATCATCCACACACATTCCCACAACATGTTTCACTAGCACACTACGCATTTGTCACTCTATTCAAGTTGACCTCACAATGAGCTATCACAATGGACAATTCTCAAAGGCATCCTCTTCCAGGGAGTTCCCTTACTACCTGCCTCAGGAGCAGCCCTCAGCCACCAATCCACTAACCCAGAGATACTAAGGCTGACCTCCCAGGGGAGCCAATTCTGTAACTGACATCAAGAGCTCCCTGAGAATTATATACCAGAAGAAGAAAGCATTTACTAAGAAACTAGCTCACATAAATTATAAGGCTAAAAGCAATCCCATAGTAGGATTTTCCATAGTAGGAAAGCTAGAAAGGGGAACAGTTGTGACTCTTGACTTATTCCAAAGGTTTTAGGGAAGTAGTGTTGTCAGTTTCAATTCAAGCTCATGTCAAAGGGCAGCGAAAACGTATGTCCCAGGGAGTAAAGGGAGAATGTACTGGTCAAGCATTCAAGAGACAGGAGGATGAGGCACCCCAGTGAAGAAGGCCACCTGCTTTTCTCAGCTTATTGAAACTAATGTCACCAGCCCCACCTTCACAGCATCACCCAAAATAATGCTTAACCAATTATCTGGGTAGCCTCTTCTCATGTGCCTTCCCCTGAGGACATTCCCTCAAAAAGTCCCATTATCAAGGATCCCACTAGGAAAAATCACTTAAATCATATCCTATGTGTCAAAAGCACAAAGCATCCATATTATTTTTAATCCTCATGGCATGAAAGAGAACCACACCTGTCTTCTTCCTCTTCTCAAAACAATGCGGTTCTCTCAGTAAGACTGATCTTCCAACGCCAGCTCTAAGATTTCTGCAACCAAATCCCAGGCACTAAACAGGAACAGGACATCTCATTACCTGGTAACGTGCTTTCAGTAAAGCCCTGCATGGTTGAATTCCTTAACATTTTAGGTATAGTGTCCAAAGAGAAGAATGTTTGCCCTCATTTTACATATGAAGAAATTGAGATTGAGAGAAGTTAGATGACAAGCCTAGGTCAAAAGGGAGAGCTAGAATCAGAATCCAGGCCTGCTTAATTCCACAGCCAGTGTTCTCAAATGCTGTATTACCCTGAAAAATCCCCAAGAGGCCACTTGGCAACATTCAAGTCTGTGGCAACAATCTGTACCATAACCTCAGCCAGCTGTCCCTCAGAGATACGCCAGTGCTTTCAAGGGGCCTGAGTAAAACAGCATGAATTATTCAGCACAATTTCTCAGTCCCATTACAGAAACAATGCAACAAACACAAGCCCCCATCTTCTATGAAGAGGTGATTTTCTATTCATTGGAGATGCCATATTGTTTTGATTTTATTTCTTCAGGCAAGTTGTTTGTGCCTACCAGCTCTTAGGCTCTCTTCAACTTGGAAAGAGAGAATGGAATAACTCAGTGCATAATGGAATACCATTCAATGAGTACTTGATGATTAACTAAATGAATGACAATGCTTCAGTGGTATGCAGCAGATGGTGGACAGTGGGAGGTGTGGAGACGACAGATAGATATCTATTGTTGAAGGAATTTCTATCTCAATTTTATTTAAGGCTAAAGAAGGTGAAAGCAGTCTTCATTGCTTAATAATGGTCCCACAGGTCCAGATCCATGCCCATTTTGCCACTCATTTTGAGGATTAATTTACTTGAAAGGATAAAGTATTTGCTTTTGTAGCTTTTGTTTTCTTCTGTTTTCAAAGGAATTCCTTAGTCATTGAGTTATTTCAGGCCCCAACCAAAAAAAAAAAAAAAAAAAAAAAAAAAAAAAAAAAAAAAAAAAAAAAAAAAAAAAAAAAAAAAGAAAGAATTTTCAAATGACAGTGAGCTAACAGCTTCAATAGCATTGATCTAAGACCAGTGGCTTTGAAAACATCAGGAAAGAAACACTCTTACCTTGGCAAAATAAGATCAAGGGCTGACATCAATCCTTCTACACATCAGTATTATGCTCCATCACCACCATCCTGGAAGCATTTGCAAAAGAAGGAATGTTCAGTGGCTAAATGTTAAACTTTAAAACCCCAGAGTAGAGATTACTGACCTCCCTTAAGGACACTGCCCCTTAAAGTGTCTTCACAGCCCCATGAAATCGCTTCCCTGGGTGAATTTCTTCAATATTATGAGAATCTTCTAGACAGTCAATGGCTTAAAAGAATTGAATAAGAGATTAGGCAAAATACCATAGGCTTGACAGGCTACAATTTTGTACATCCTTAGGTTTCTAAATGTCTGTGTAAAAATGTGTAACTGCTTTTATCACAACCTGTGGAGATTTATTAGAATATCAATGATTGAAGGAAAATACCAATGTCAAGCTAAGTCTAAGATGCATGATATTTAGAAAGGCAGTAAGGTTGAGCTCAATTACCTATGTTATGAAGTATTTGTATCATGAAGCTTTTCTGCTAGAGGGTTGAGAATGTAAGTTAACAGACCAAAAATTGGAGAAAAAGAAGTGCTACCAGGATAGCCATCATTTTGGCTCTAGCCCCTCAAGGTCAGTGAGCATTCAGGATATAAGAGAACCTGTGCTGTAACATCCTATAACTCAGGGGTTTCCCAAATTTTCTGGTCAAGGAGATTATGGGACCTCAAAGAAAAGGGACAAGTGAAGTATAGTGTGCCTGGAGAGAGTCACCTGGGGAGAAAACGTTCTCTCAGGCTTTCACAGAGAGCAAACTGGCCAAGCATTGGCCATGACTCGTCCCAATGGCTGACACTGACAACAGTTCTACAAAGCACTGCATATGGTTCTAAAGTTAATCCTAAGGAAATTTGATCCTGGAAAGTACAAATGATGAAAGTTTTGTTAGACAGGTCTTGTTTTAGCTTACACTTCATCACCCAGCAGAAAAGCTTAATTACGAGGCATAAAACACAGAGCTAGATTAGTAAGATGAGCTGTAAGAGGCCTAAATCAACAGCCCTCAACATTGCCAGTTTCACCGGTAACCCACTGCAATTATGAAACATTGGACTATGTATACAACTACTTCCTTCTAGTTCAAAGAGAAGAAAATTTTTCTTCTCTTCTTCTCCTTTTTTTCCCCTTTTTTTCTTTCTTGTTTTTTTTTTTTTTTTCTGGAACCAATATCAACTAGAAAATTTGTCACATCTGCACCCTGTGCTCTGTATAACATTTGTGAGGACCATATACAGTGTCTCAACTATGCAGCTCAGACTCATAGCAATCCTACTGCTTTCATCCTCCCTAGCACTGGGATTACAGATGTACACCACTATGCCTGGACTCTGTGGCCAGCTCAGCCCTCCTTGGGGGTGGCACAGGCACAGTATGTGGTGCAGGGGATTGAACCACAGTCTCTGAGCTTGCTTAAGCTTGCCTAACCAAGTGCTTTAGTCAGCTATCTCACTGGCCTCTAAAAATTATTTTATTGAACATTAGCTTTTGTGATAATAGATATACTGACTATATCATTTTAGGGTCCTTACCCAGAAGTACCAGACTGAAGGTAATTCAATCAAGACATTAGGCAGAAATCAACAGAAGAAACACTGGGTTCATGTTTCCAGAAAGTTTGTAAATGTTTTCTGAAATTACCTTTTTAATAAAACTTTGACCAAGTTAAAACAAAAATTATGAATGGAATCATCTAATGCTCTGGACAATGAATAAATAAAAAGAGCATATAGGAAGGCACACCAGATTTTAACCTTATCTTAATACCATAACCAATGCTAAAAGGAAAATTTGAAGAGCTTCATTTGAAGTCGTCAAAAGAGCAATACTAACCAGTAACCAGAATTGTACCAAATGAGTAACAGTGAATAATGGCATACTTCTCTGTATTTCTAAAAGAAAATAAATTAGAATTCCCAATGTTTAAAAAAAAAAAAAACAAAACAGGGGCCCGGCAGGATGGCTCAGTGGTCTAAAGCGCCTGCTTAGGAAAGCTTAGGCAGCTGCAGGGACCGTGGTTCAATTCCTGGCACCAGGAAGGCTGAGCCGGCCATAAAAATTTAAAAATTAATTAATTAATTAATTAATTAATTAAAAAAAAAACAGAATTGTCCCATGACATTTAGCCTGTTTTCAACTCAAACATGCCAGTTCCTCCTGGATTAAATGGTACTGGCATCTATGCTCTCTAAAGCTCTATCTTAATACTTCTAGGCTGATACAACCAAAATGCTGTAAACTAGATGGTCCACATACAACAGGAATTTATTTCCAACAGCTCTAGAAGTTGGGAAGTATGAAAGGAAGCACCGGCTGGTTCACTGTCTGGCAAGGGCCTTATTCATAGTTCATAAAGTGGCACCTCCTTGTGATACAAGAATGATACTGGGGTGATATAGGACCTCAAAATAATCAAAATAGTATAAGGGAAATGGTATAACTGCCAACCCACTAGATGTCCAATACATTCAGTTCATGTTCCCCAAAATCAGAAAAAAAATTCTAAGAAACAATGAAGGTTAAGAGCAACAAATATTTATTGAGTGAAAAAAAAACCTCTATCTAAGAAAGACAGAAGATGACCTGGAAAGCAGATTGCCCATGACCAACTGCTTCTCAAAGCTTTATGAAACAATATAGCACAATAGGTACAGATTCAGGATGTGGTACAAGGTAGGACAAACTATGACCAATTAATAAGATTACAAGTAGAGTCACTTAGGGGCCCGGCGGGATGGCTCAGTGGTCTAAAGCGCTTGCTTGGGAAAGCTTGGGCGGCTTCAGGAACCGCGGTTCGATCCCCGGCACCACATGCTGCGCCAGCCCTGCCTTCGGGGCGGGCTGAGCCGGCCATAAAAATGAGTGAATAAACAAATAAAGGTTCTGAAACAAGAAAAAAATAAATAAATAAAATTTTAAAAATTCTAAAAAAAAAAAACAAGTAGAGTCACTTAGGGAATAATACAATAGAAAATCATGAGGCGAATATAAAGTGGGACAAAACTATGATCAACTAATAAGATTACAAGGATAATCACTTAGGTAATACTGATAGAAAAAAGAAACAACTTACACAGCAAATGTGAAAGTCCTGGTCCCTGAGCCAGATGACTGATGCCTATTTAGAATAAAAATCATTATTGTTTAACCCTAAAGATAAAGGGGACCTAAGGCCTGGCCTTCTACCATTGCTCCAGTAGAGTTATAATCTCTACTGACTCCTTTGAGGGAATGGTCCTGTACAATATTTCTGTCTAACTTACCTGACTAAATATTTGCTGTATCCACAGATGGAGGAAGGGGCAAGTGAACCCCTATCAGCCCACTTTTAAGAGCACTATTATGGCCTGAATGTCTCTGTTAATATATATTGGAAATTTAATCCCCAGTACAACAATGTTGGAAAGCACAGCCTAGGAACAGATGATTATATCACTACTCTCAAGAGCAGATAATGTGACTAGCATGGGGCTTAGCTATCACAATAGTGAGTGTGTTATAAAAGGAAGTTCTGTGCCTTCTTGTATTCGTTCCCTTGCCTTCTTTTGCCTTCTGCCATAAGATGACACAGCAGGATAGCCCTCATGAGATGCCAGCTTCTTGATATTAAACTTCTCAGCCTCCAGAACTATAAAAGATAAACTTCTTATCTTTATAAATTACCCAGGCTGTGGTATTCTGTTACAGCAACACAGAACAAATTAGGACAGACATCAATCCCATTCATAACCTAATCACCTCCTAAAAGCCTTGCTTTTTATTACTATTGCATTAGGGATCACTTTCAACCCATGAATGAAGGAGTACACATTCAGACCATAGCAAATTCCTAGTGCTGATATATCATGATCCAATCAAAACTCAAAGAGAAGAGAATTGAAAACTACAATGCCTGTGATTGGCATCCAGTTTAGCGGCTCATTTCTTACAAGTTAGAAATGGTGGTTGTGGAGCACCATATCTCTCTCCCTAAACTCAGCTTCTCTCCTAATCTAGACAACTTGAGTTCTGTTCAGGGAGGAAGTACAGAAGCTGTCATTTAGGTGTCATGCATGCCAAGGGGCAGCCTATTCACTCAAAAGAATCTTCTAGGTGTCTTTGAAACACACACACAATAGTTAAATTTGAAATATTCCTTTGGATACAAGCATATCTGGTAAGATAATGGCAACCACGGAGCAGGAGAGATAGGTCAGTGATCTAAGCACCTGCCTAGCAAATGTAAGGACCCAGGCTCAATCCCAGGTACTGCATGTCAGGCTGGCCCCATGCAGGGCCTCCCCACCCAGCCACCAAAGCCAGGCATTGGTGAAGCATGCCTGTAATCTTAGTGATGGGAAGGCTGAAAACAGGAGGATCACTATAAGTCTGAACTATGTAGCAAGACCCTGTACCAAATACATAAATTAAAAGATAATGGTGGGGCCCAGCGGGATGGCTCAATGGTCTAAAAGC
>PVJA010053281.1:0-12042 GCA_004027025.1 Myocastor coypus
AAAAAAAAAAAAAAAAAAAAAAAAAAAAAAAAAAAAAAAAAAAAAAAAAAAAAAAAAAAAAAAAAAAAAAAAAAAAAAAAAAAAAAAAAAAAAAAAAACCTGTTAAAGATGTAAAAAAATAAGAGTGGTCATGCATGCCTATAATCCCAGAACTCGGGCAGCTGAGGCAGGAGGACTTTAATAAATCTGAGGCCAACATGGGCTATATAGTGAGCTCAGGGCCAACCTGAACTACACAGCAAGACATTGTCTCAAAAAAATTCCTGAAAGGGCCAGCCAGATAGCTCAGCAGACTAAAGCACCTGCTTAGGCAGAGCACAGCAGCTGGGTTCACAGCAAAAACTATGATTCAGACTGGGCATGGTGGGCTGTGCCTGTCATCTCAGTGCTTGGGAGGCTGAAAACAGGAGAATTACTGCAAGTACGATCTACATAATGAGACCCTCAACACCCTATAGACCAGTGGTTCTCAACTTTTCTAATGCTGTGACCCCACAATACAGTTCTTCATGTTGCGGTGACCCCAAACCAAAAAATAATTTTGGTGGCTACTTTAAAACTGTACTTCCAAATAAATAACATTTTCCCATGGCTTTAGGCGCTCGACCCCCACAGGGGTCACGACCCACAGGTTGAGAACTGCTGCTATAGACCCTGTACCAAATACATTAAAAAAAAAAAAAAAAAAAAAACCCTGAAATCTTTCTCATAGGTGTCTTTTTCATGTTCCCAGAGTTTAATCCTTCCCTATTTTAGCTATTTAAACAAATTAAGCTATCTACTTTATCTGCACTGTCACTCCCATTATGTTTCTTTCTATTAAAATGAATCATGCTAATTCCCTAAGATCTTGAATAATTCTTATTGATAGCCAAATAAATACCAAACCAAAGTATTTAAAACATCTGAATCTCATCTTAAACTGATCACCCCTCTACTTGTTTGCTCAAGAATTATGTGCTTTTTTTGTGATACATATTTGAGCAGTCATACTCATCAATTAGAACACTTGGCTACTGTGCAACAACAGTGAAAAGAAACTAGGTTCATGTAGTTTACATTCTAAGTGGGGCAATGGGGAGAGGGAAAGAGAAAAAATATACTAAGTACATTACACTATATATATATAGAGAGAAAGCCAGGGTAGCTCTCTGAAGTAACACTAAACAGACTTTAAGGTGGCAGGCACACCAGCCCCTGAGACTTCTAGAGAAAATGCTCTGTCTTCCATCCTGTGTAAAGAATCTGGGGTGAGACAGTGAACTTTTTATGTTCCCGAACAGTGAGGAGGCCCACATGCCTGCTGCAAAGGAGAAGAGAGTGAGAACAGGCAGGCAGAAGAGGGAAGATAAAGAGGAAATGGGGTAGGGATGCAGAGCCGACCTCACAGAGCCTTCCAGGATCAATCATATACATCTAAGTTTTACTATGAATGAAATGGGGACTGTGACTGACACTGACAATTTCTGCACAGCATTCTTTTCATTCTCTTATGACATGACTTTAGGGAGGGACTCTACCAGCTCACAGTTTAAAGGTTAATTATTTGCATTTAAAAATTTTATCTAGACTCAAATCATTCAGAAGAGACTTTATTTTTTATAATTATTCCCTAAACTGCCTGACACAGTGCTTTGTGACGTAAAGGACCAAACCACAGTATTTAATTTTTAAAAACTTGAAGCCAGTATTATAAAAACCTCAATTTAAATAGTATGTGGCAGAGATAAATTAATTTTACCTTGATTATGTTACCTTAATACTGAGACTTTATCCTAAACTAAAAAGTTTGTACACTTTGGCTGTACAGGAGGGAGTTCAGAGAAATTCAGGTTTTTACAAAAACACACATTCTACAGTATCTTATATACTTACTTGGGGGAAAGCACCGGAGGACTGACAAAAGACCGAAGGGCATCTTTAACCATGTCTTGCATGAGATGAGTTCCAAAGACCTTTTTGTTATCCACCAGGAAAGCAGTCTTAAAGCAAGTATTACGTATCACTTTAATTATGTATAGATTACTAGTACTGCAAGTAATATAATTATTGAGGCATAAACATGCTACAGTAAATATAAATACTACAGAATGCAAAACTGAAATACAAATTATTGGAAAATTTTATAATTTGTCTAAGTGGGTATAGTTTATTAATCCTTGTTTAAGGTAAAATGCAATTCAAACAAATAAAAAATATACAGAAATAAAAATCTCAAGTAGCTGCAAGAACTAAAGTGAATGAATTGACCAAGTACATCAAATATATTAACATGTATCCAAAGGTTTCATAAATTAAGAAACATCATGTGGAGATATATATGATAGCTTTGTTATTTTGAAGCTTCAGGGATCAAACAGACCTTGTGTATACTAGCAATTGCTTTGTAATACAAATTTCTGCAAGTGGAAAAAATACACTTTAAAGTTTGTATTTGATAATAATTTGCATTTAACTTTCTCCTCTTAATTCCAGAGCATTTTAATATTAACATAAAGGCCTTGAATTTCTAATACTGTAAGTTTACATAAAGTTCAGGACAGAGTTTATGCTGTACAGTTCTTAAATTATCATAAGTGCCTGGTTTACCTATTACTACAGTCAAGACACAAAACTACTAAATGATCAAAACATTTCATCTTGTGAGCTTTCTGAAGTCAAAAGCCTCTGTACAAATAATTAGAAGTGTCTCATATCACCAAATGAGACAACTCAGATGTTCTGAAGATGTTGGGTAGAGACAATATGGACAACAAACTATTGCTCAAAAATACAAAGAAATGAAGTGCAGAGTTGACATGCTCAACAACACAGGTCATTCTCGGCCAGTATACAACGTGAAAGAAGCCAAATTAAAAATTATTTGATTTTGGGACCTGGCAGGATGGCTCAGTGGTCTAAAGTGCCTGTTTAGGAAAGCTTAGGCGGCTGCAGGGACTGTGGTTCGGTCCCTGGCACCACATGCTGCGCCAGCCCTGCCCTCAGGGCAGGCTGAGCTGGCCATAAAAATAAATAAACAAACAAAAGTTCTGAAACAAGAAAAAAAAATTATTTGATTTCATCTTAATAATATTCTCGAAATGGCAAAATAATAGCATTGAAGGGCCTATCAGTGGTTGCCTGAAGGCTCTGGAGAACATCAGATTTCCTCCTCCTGGGTAAACATTTAGGAGTGTATTTTGCATGTTTAATTTTATAAGACCTGATTAATTATTTTTAAAGTGGGTGGGTGAACCACTTCACACTACAAAGACAGATTTTTAAAAAACATTTTCTGCTGGTTCCACAAAACAAAAAAATAAAAAAACACAACTTTTTCTAAAAGATGGATAGTATTTCACTGCAATTTAGTATGTATTTTACAAATATCATGCTAAACATTTTTCATACATAATTTCAAATCATCTGTCCATTTTAAAAATGGATTTCTCTTATGTTCTAGATACAATCCTATGTCAAACATATAATTTGTAAATATTTTCTACTACTTTGTAGTATCTCTTCTTTAGTTGTGCCTTTCAGAAGAACTGACATGGAGTTATTTATTTTTAGAAGGTTTTGAACTGAATTCACTGTTTAATGGACATAGGATTACTTAAGTTTTTTGTTTTTTTTTTTTCAAGTGAGTCTTGAGCTGCACATTTGGTTGAAGAAGACCAATCACGCCGATAGAGTATATTTTACCAGTCAAGGACATGTAAGTAGCTGCGCTTTCCTGCTAGAAACTGTTCCAAAAAAAAAAAGTTCCAACATAGCTTCTTCTTAATGATTACTACTTTAATTATGAAGTTGTCAAAAAGTTACATTTAGGATTTCAAATGTTCTAAAATTGCTAAGATATGAACTTGATGAATGCCTAATACTCTACTACATTGATTAAAACATGTAATGTGGAATAGCCTTTAAAAACATCTATTCTCTTTTTAAATAAAACAGTATCAATCCATATAATTTAGTGTTTAAAGCAATTCTTGATACTAAGTGCAACTTACTTGTAACAGTGATCTTGAAAGAACACATGGCGACTGTTCACTAAATTCACAGAAAAAATCCTAATAGACACAGACAAAAAGTATTGTCACTGATAAATTAAATAGCAGAAAATATTCACATCTACTATAACTTTTGTAAATGACATGCTAGTAGAGTTAAAATGTGATAAAGGTCAATGCTATAGGAAATGTATAATCATATCAAGAGGACAATGGATAACTTTAGGGCTTAATAATTTTTTTTTTTTTTTTTTTTTTTTTTGGTGGGACCGGGGTTCAAACTCACAACCTTGCACTTGCCAGGCAGGCACTTGTGCCACGGAGTTATCTCCCCAGCCCCTTTTAATTTTTTTTTTTTTTAAATAGGGTATTACTACATAGTTCAGGCTGCCCTTGAACTCACTATGTAGCCCAGGCTGATCTATAACTTGTGGCAATCCTCCTGCCTTGGCCTCCCAAGTGCTTGGATTATAAGCATGCAACATTATCCTCAGTCTAAAAAAGTTTTCAAAAAAACTAATCAATAATAGAACTGTGTGGATAGCAATATTACATTTGTACACCATTATATTTGTACATCATAAAATTTCAGTAGTAATTTACTAATGGCAGAACTTCAATCCTTACTTCAAAGTGTTGCGTACCAGGTCAACTAGATTTCTTTTACTACTGTGGACTTTGGGGAAAGATCACAGGGTACGGGTTTAAAACACGAAGAGAAAAAAGACAAAATACACCAAAATATTAACACCTATAGATTGTGGGACAGTACTTATTATTTCTCTACACCTGCCCAATTTTAGAGACAAAAATGTATGTATTAATATGTGGATGTGGAATTCATAGGGATAGACATCTATACCTAAGAATCCTGCTGGAGCAGGGAGAGAACAAGACAGAGGACTTGGCCTCTTCTGGTAATCAGGAGTTGCTGCAGTAGTTGTCACTGCATACTCCCAATAAAGGCAGCACACTTCCCATTCTTCAGCACAATGCTCACTAGCACTCACAGCTGAATCCACAAGCCTTCAACCCCAGCTCCTACCAAGAAAGTCAATACTACTACTGAGCTGGGCTTTCCTCACTCTGTTCTTATGTAACATCCCATATAAGGAGGGATGGAAGGGGAGCAAGGAGAGTGAAGGAAGGGAAGATGCTCATTTATGTCTTGACTATTTGAGAAAGGCTTCCTTTTTCTCCAGGAATTGCTATTCCCCCTGCTAAGCATCTCATGACTCCTGACTTCGCTTCTCCATCAAACACCATTGCTATAATTTGGGTTTTTGTTTCTTTTTTTCTAAGAAGTCTTACTAGGTAGCTTGAAACTCACCACCTTCTTGCCTTAGCCTCTTAGGTACTGGGACTGCAAGGTATGCCGGCACACCTGGCTTCTTTTATGAAAGAGAAATAAATGAGCCTGTACTTCTCTATTATACTTGTTTTTTGGTTATACTTGGGATTAAACCCAAGACCTCGTGTGATGCTGCAAGTCCTCTGAGCTACACTTAAAGCTCTTACTGAAGATTCTCATTATGGTTTGTGTTTGGATATCCTGTCAAAGCTTCATGAAGTCACTGGAGTGAGGAAGGCTTTTTGGGAGGTTGTTGAATCTAGAGTTTGTGATTAGTTCATTGACTAGTGTTGGGATTGGTGGTATTCTTGTTGCTTTTGCTGCCTTCTGTGGTCAACAGCTGCTGCCCCTCTGCCAGGTGTTACTCTGCCTTGGAGCCAGATTATCAACTGAAACCACCACAATCTATGAGATGAATCAAATCTTTCCTCTTTTAACTTTGGGCGTTGGGTATTTTTCTCGACAATGGGAGAAAAGTAACTAAGAAACCCCCTACTTCAGTTTCCCAAAAAGTTGGGATTAAGGTGTGCACCACCCAATCTACCTTATATTCATTATCTTTATGAACACACAATCCAATTCCTTTACTGGTTTTCCTTCTTTATCTCTGGTCTTTTCTTTCTATTCATATCCTCAAGAATCATGACCTCCTTAATTTCAGTCTTACACTTGTATTTGGTACAGGGTCTCACTACCCTGTACCCTGTAGATCCTGTAGACCCTGTACCCAGCACAGTCCACAGCTTAGACTCACAGTGAGACCCTGTAGATCCTGTAGACCCTGTACCCAGCACAGTCTACAGCTCAGACTCACAGTGATCCTGTTTTCAGTCTTCCCAGTGTTGGGATTACAGGTGTGCACCAACACTAGTGGTCTCAGAGGTGGCCAGCTCAGCCCGCCTGGGGGTGGGGTCAGCATGGCATGTGGTGCTGCAAATCAAACCTGGTCCCTGAGCTTGCCTAAGCAGGTCCATAGTCTGCTGAGCTATCTCACTGGCCCTCCTACAGAAATCTTACCTTTCTTTCTTTCTTTTTTTTTTCTTTTGTCTTTTTGAGACAGGGTCTCACTGTACAGTTCAGGCTGGCCTTGAGCTCAGTTTTGTAGCCCAGGCTGGTCTCGAACTCTCACCGATCCTCCTGTCTCAGCCTCCTGATTGCTGGGATTACAGGCGTACACCACTATGCCCGGCTCTTAAAATCTTACCTTTCTTTATCACAGAAGAAACAAAAAGAATAAATTGCCAGCTTCGGCTTTAAACCAGTAACTATACCCATATTATCTCTTCCTTGCTTCAACAATAACATTGTACTAAGGATGCCAGCTTTACCACAAATATTAACTCATTGTCAATAATTGACCCTTGAAGCTCCCTGACAGCAAATTCTCTTCTTTACTGGGCTGTTATAATTTACAGTACAGCCCAAGGTCTCCTATTTATTACAGGCTCATCTCTCTCTCAATGCCCTTTGGACCAAACTTCCCACTCAAGGGAGACATCACATCTATTGCTTCTACTCTCCACCATCAACATGCTAATCTGTCTCTTAGCTGCCAGCACAGTCTTCCTCACAAATTCCAGTAGACATTTGTTTAAGACCTGAATGACCTCTTGGCAGACTTTGAAAGACTTTTTTCTTAAAAAACAATTCAAGTAACTTTGCAAAATGTTTTTCAGGCACTTGTTAGTCTGATCTCTATGCTTAAAGTTTAGTCCTAGACTTTTTCCTTTCTTTTTCATTAAATTTTACAATTTTAATGCTCCTTGTGTCTTATTTACTACCAATACTGTAAAAAGCCCAAACTTTATGTCTTAAGAAAGAACTTTAACACAACCCTGCTGGCTGGAAGCTCCAGTGGTACCTGCATAACTATACCACCAAGTGTTTCAAAGCTGCCCATCAGTGACTTATAGCCCCATCATGAATGTGCCAAGTTCTATCTGCCATGATTTGTGTTTGGATGTGCCTCCACAGCCTCATGCAGTCATGAGTGGTGGGCTTTTGGGAGGGGGCTGAATCTAGTTTGTGATTGATTTATGGTCCAATATTGGGATCAAAGATGTGAGTGTTACACCTGCCCTAGGCAAGTAGCCTGCATACAGTATTAAAAGATGCTTATCTAACTTGCTTGCTTGTTCCTTTTGCTGTCTTCTGCCACCATGAATAGGTGCCCCTCTGCCATGCTACCCTTCTTCTCTTAATTTTGGGCATCAGGATTTTGTCTCAGCAAGGAGAAAAACAGTAAATAAATCATTATCCATATGGCTGATATCAACATCTATACTTAGGGCCAGCCAGATAGCTCAGTGGACTAAAGCACCTATGTAGGCAGAGGGCAGTGGCTGTGTTCAATCAATGTGCTCTGTCAGTTCTGCACCTGGGGCGCACTGAGACTGCAATTGAGCCTGATGTGGTGGTGCTCGCCTGTAATCCCAGCGCTTGGGAGGCTGAAGATAGGAGAATCACAAGATTCCGATCTACACAGTGAAACCTTGTAGATCCTGTAGACCCTGTACTAAATACATTTAAAAAAAAAAAAATCTGTACTTACATATTTTCAAAGGATTAGAAACCTTTTCAAAGGCTTAAATCCAACTTCATGCTCCACATTTAATTCACCACCAATGTTCTACCAACAGCTCTAACACTAACAAGCTCACATCATTGTCCTGTCCTCCTTTCAGTCCAAATTAACACCATCTCTTCTTTGGACTACAGTTAACAGTTAATTTCCTTTGTGTTTACTGTGGTCCCCTACCAATCCTTTCCACAGTGCACCCACTGTATCTCTGCACCTTTTTTTTTTTTTTTTTTTTTTTTTTAAAAGGAATAGAATGTATTTATTTATTGGAGGAAAGAAAGCTTCTATCACAGACACAAGAGGGGCCCGGAGTGGGTGGTCCCCTTTTGCACAATTTTATGCAGTATTACTAACCGTTATGTACTGATCCCACATAAGTCTTTTCCTGGCTTTCATTTGCTCTCTGATAAAGACCAAAATCCTGAATGCAACATAAATGGCTTTGCTTGGTCTGTGCCCAAACCCAACTCTCCCACCCATACTCCATGTTTCTACCTTCCCTATACTATAGTTTTTCTAAACTATCTTGTGTTCTTCCCCATCACAAGACAGAACAATTAGCTTCCTTCATCTGGAACTGCCCAACACCAATCATCCTATCTACTGTCTACACAACCATGAAATACTAGCTTTGCCCTTCCTGATCACTTTGGTCATTTCTTCAAAGTGTTCCTATCACTGTTGTGCTGTGTATTCAATAACGATTTTTACAATTATCTGAGCAATTTGTCACTCACACCAAACTAAATGAGCATAAGCTAGATGATGTTTGCTCAGCATACAAATAAAATGTCCAAAGGTAGTTGATAAACATATACTAACTTTCATAGTTTCACCTGTACTTTATTTCTACCTTTTTTTTTTTTTTTTTTTCTCTTGCTAGGGATTGAACCCATGGCCTCACATGCTTTAATCTCTGAGCTACACCTTTAGCCTTCACTTCTGCATTTTTTACTCCTAATACATATCTACAAAACAATATAGCCCATAGTTTATTATGCAATTAATTTATTTTTGTTCAGCAGCCCCATGGGATATGATTTCCTTTCAGGCATTAACAACCAGAGTTTAATTAGTATAGTTTTCTAGGAGTTTTGAAATTATATGGGCAAGTCCACCCCACTAATTTTATGCTCTATTCTTGTGCGTGCTAGAATCATATTATGTTGCTTGTATAGGAAAGCTTGTGTTTGAGTGCTGAATTTATTCTAAGCATCTCTTTAAAAAAATTCAGTTTCGCTGGTTCATACACAAGTAACAGTTGAACCTTTTAATGCTGTAACCTGTTGTATTTCATGTATGTATAGTACAATGTTTAAATCAGGTTAAATCCTTAGTTCCTTTCGTATTTTATTTTGTTGAAACTTGCGACATTCTTTTTCCACTTTTGAAGTGGGTGTTATGATTGTTGCTAAATGTATTTGTGATGTCTTTTATGCATTTTTTTATGCAAACGTTTTCTAAAAATAAAGGCAAAAAAAAGTGTTGTTTCAAAAAAAAAAAAAAGAAAAAATTGATTTTGTTGTTTTTAAATTCAAGACCTTGTGTTTGCCAGGCAGGTGCTTATTCTACTAAGCTATCTTCTTCGCCAATTCAATGAATTTAAACTGAATGGTCTTCCTAATAATTTCGCAGTTGTCATTTTGGACTATTTTTTTTTTTTTTGGACTATTAATCTGAGTTTCCTTTTACTAATTTATTTACTCTCTTCATTGCCATGTTTCCCCCATGTAAGCTGCCTCTAAAAGCTGGAAATGACAGAAAAATACAAAAAATAAACTACTATTCAGTACCCCACCAGTCCAAAACTAGACTTGATATTCTGGATTTACATCTTTTTTTTTCCTCCAGAACCGGAGATCAAACTCAGGACCTTGCACTTGCCAGGCAGGCACTTGTGCCCTGAGCTATTCCCTCCCACTTTTTAAATTCCATTTCTAATCATATTTTCTTTTGTAAGAGAATATATCAATTGGTATATTCAGTAGTTTTAAACAAAACTTGACATTCACAAGCATTTCCCCATGTCAATATTTCTCTAAAGCATGCTCTTAAATGGCTATATGTTAAGTATTCTAGACATACCATAAAAATGAATAGTCACCATTTTAATATATCTCTGTGAGCACTTCAATTATTCTGCACCATATCTCTGGAAGGAGAATTTCAGAATGAAAGAATACACACACAGCTTTAGACTTCTGAGATATCACTGCAGGAGTGTGGGAGAATGACTATTTTCCTTTATTAACATTAAACAGAACTGTACTTTTCAATCCGGTTTATTTCACTAGATATGTAACTATTTTTAATAGTAACCTGGCACTTTATCCTTATAGCTACTAGCAATGGGTTTCTTATGCAGGTTCAGACTACCCCCAGTTCCCTCCTTCTCTTCTGGCCTCTGTCATACATTCCTACCACTATAAGTTCCTGTTCCAAGTCTTCCAAGCAATCAGTCTTTCTTCATGCCCTTTTCATATTCAGCAGTCACAGCCCAAACTCCTCTAGCTCCTGTCCATTATGGCATGACATTATGCAGTCATCTCCCTGAAGAGCAATCAATAATTTCCTGCAGGAATACTAAGGATCAGTGAGGGCTTGAATGGGTTGAGGAATACTGTAAGTAAGTTCTCTTGCTGCTCTAGAATACCTCTGGTAATAAGAATCAGACTAGGTAAAAGAATGGAAAGTACAAGACAGATGAAAACTGAGTCCGTAATCACAATGTTCTAGTGTATGTGGGCAATGCTAAGAACTCATTATTGTACTGGGAAAACCACTAGTACTATGGCTGATTATGGATATTCACAACTCAAATGTCAATAAAACATTGTTATTTATATATAATACTATTAAGTTATAATAACTTGTCACTATTTGCTATTTATGCTTATCCCCATGTACCCAAAAGATAAAATATAAATATGTAAAAGTACTTTTCTATGTGATATGTGATCATTCTATCCTTACTAGCCAAGTTCCTGGCTCAAGGTTCTCATTACCTTTCACCTGTATTACTGAGCTACAAGAATAACTTCCACTTGTATCACTTGACTTCATTCAATAACACACAATGGTCCACAATCCAAAACAATCAAATGTTAAGGTTTGCATAATTACGGTTTATTTTCATTACTCATAATTGAACACCTAACTTTTGAATTCTTAACAAAGCAGAACATCTACTGACCATACTGCTCATGCTCCCAGAAAGATCTTTTTCCTTACTTTTCATTAGCAATACGTTACTCATTTCTCAAGACTGAGGTAAAATTCCAGATAAATTCCAATTTACAAGTTTTTTTTCCCCTGTTCTAAAACTCTACTGAATATGAAGAAACTGAAGCATGTATTGGATTATCTCTCTAAGTAGGACTAGGTAGAAATACAAATCCTGTCATATATCATCTAATCCCAATTATACTTTTATGTGTCACTTTGCAAATCTTAAGAGATTATGAATCTTAGAAAATTATCAATCATATATTCTTACATATGGACCTAGATATAAATTATCAGTATGATCTACTTAGTGAAAACAAAATTCCAAACTTTGAGCATTCTGGCACCTGTCACACATTCCTACCACTACCAGTTCCTGTCCTGAGTCTTCCAAGCAGTCACAGTCTTTTTTCATACCCTCTTCATATTCAGCACCCACAAAGCTTGTATATATGATACTTCTATTATACATGATACTGGGAGGGCCCGGCAGGATGGCTCAGTGGTCTAAAGTGCCTGCTTGGGAAAGCTTGGGCAGCTTCAGGGACCACGGTTCAATCCCCGGCACCACATGCTGCGCCAGCCCTGCCCTCGGGGCAGGCTGAGCTGGCCATAAAAATGAGTGAATAAACAAACAAAGGTTCTGAAACAAGAAAAAAAAATTATACATGATACTTCTGTTACCCAAAAGAGGAGTAACTGAATACAGTGTATTCTGTAGGCTGAACTAGGAGTGTACACACTTGCTTTGTCTTATAATGCTTGAAAATGAACAAGAACCCTTTTTCCTTTAATAGCCTCAAAACTCTGATGAAAACATACTAAAAACAACAATGTTAAAATCATGAAATGAAACTAAAAATGCCTCCCTCACCTTTAGCTTAGCCTTCATA
>PVJA010053282.1:0-12047 GCA_004027025.1 Myocastor coypus
TTTTTTTTTTTTTTTTTTTTTCTTTTTTTGTGGGGCCAGGGTTTGAACTCACGACCTTGCACTTGCCCAGCAGGCACTTGTGCCTCAGAGCTATCTCCCCAGCCCCCCTCCTTTACTTTGTGTAAAGTTTATTTGACTACTTTTCTGGGGTGTAGGTTCTGTCGAGCCCCAGGGTCTCTTAGGCTATGACTTGGTGACTGGGCACGTGTTCCCTATGTCAGTCCTGGGGCAGGAGTGGGGTGCAGCAGCTTCATTCCCCTGCCAGTGCTATCTTAGTGGGAGAGATGTGCATCTGAAGGATATTTCTGTTTTCTTTCTTTTTTTTTTTTTTTTTTTTTGTGGGACCAGGGTTCGAACTCACGACCTTGCACTTGCCCAGCAGGCACTTGTGCCTCGGAGCTATCTCCCCAGCCCCTTCTGTTTTTCTTTCTTGTGGTACTGAGAATGGAACCTGGGTTCTCATGCATCTCAGGTCGTCCTCTACCACTGAGCTACCTCTCACCCAAGGAACGTTTATGGATGCATCGCTATATATATATATATTTTTTTTTAAATTTTTTAAATTATTATTATTTTTTTTTTAATGTATTTGGTACAGGGTCTTACTACACAGCATGGACTCATAATGAGCCTTTTTGTTTTTTAGCCTTCCAAGTGCTGGGATTACAGCATGCACCACCATGCCCAGACTTAGTGGCCTGACTCAGAGTGCCCAGAGGCAGGGCCTGCAAAGTATGTGGTGCAGGGGATCAAACCCTGGTCCCTGCACTTGATTCAGCAGGCGTTTAGTCCACTGAGCTATCTCATTGGCCCACCTGAATATTTTATTTGGTTGTGTTTTGCTGTGCCTTTTTTTTTTTTTTTCCATTTAGTACAGAGGATACAGGGTCTTACTACATAGATTGGACTCCTAGTGATCCTATTTTTCAGCCTCCCAAGTGCTGGGAGTACAGGTGCCCTACCCAGTCTCAATTGCAGTCTCAGGGCACCCCGTGCGCGAGACCAGCACAGCATGCTTCTGGGGATCAAACCTTAGCCACTATGCTCTGCCTTTGTTTCGCATTTTGAGATAAGATTTTGCTATGTATTCAAGCTGGTCTTGGACTCAGCTGTTCTCCTGCCTCAGCCTTCTCAGGGCTGGAATTACAGGCATGTGCCACCATACCCAGCTAACTGTATCAGTGAAGGACTTATCCTTTTTTTTTTTAGAGTATTAAGAATTGGGGTGGGTAAGATAGCTCAGTGGTCTAAAGTGCTTGCTTAGGCAAGTTTAGACAAGCACAGGGACTGACGCAGTGCTATCCCCAGCACCACGTGCTGCTCCAGCCCCATAGGGCAGGCTGAGCAGGCCATTATGTAAATAAAGTTTTTTTTTTTTTTAAATGGAGATCAAATGGAGAAGTCAGGGCCCAGCAGGATGGCTCAGTGGTCTAAAGCGCCTGCTTGGGAAAGCTTGGGTGGCTTCAGGGATTGCAGTTCGATCCCTGGCACCACATGCTGCGCCAGCCCTGCCCTGGGTGGGTGCGGGGGCTGAGCCGGCCATAAAAATGAGTGAATGAACAAATAAAGGTTCTGAAACAAATGGAGAAGTCAGTCACATAATAGGCACTAATGGAACATGAGATGGTCAGGGACTTTACTGGAAGGAAAGTGATTTAAGGAGGTTTGGTCCTATCAGTTATTGCTCTTGATGCCTCGGCTCTGGAGGCACCTGGGTAAGTAGTTTTTTTTTTTTAAAGCCTGGTGTCTAGCGAGTGCCTGGGTGATCAGCCACAGTTGTCTTCTGCATTGACCTCTTAAGGGTCCTGTCCTGTCCTGTCCTGTCCTGACTGCCGCCAAGATTTCTCCCTAAACTTAGCTATCTCTAATATTCCCCTGTGAAGAAGTACCCTTCACTGCCTGTTGGGAGCACTTGAAACTGGAAATTGATCCTGTGTGGGAGAGCAGGATAAGGCCTCATTGCCTAAAGCAGTCAGAGCTATCTCAGTCTTCAGAAAAACATCCTGCCTGGACCTTCTGGGCTCTTAGTTGCTAGACAATCTTGTATCTTGCAACTTTGCAAAGGTGTAAATAAACACCTCCACTGTTGCTGGGGAGGTCCTTTGCCAGGCAGGCATGGTCCATCACTTGACCTTAGCTGTTACCTCATAATTTTGTGAATCCTCTTGTTGCCATTTCCTCCCAGGGAGTGGCAGAGAAACCAGAGATCCCTACCAGCCTATCTTGCTTTTAGAAATGGGGCTATCTGGACTTGTGTTAGGGTGTGATTAATTGTGGAGTAGCCTGAGTAACCATAGGTACCTGTTTTTATCTGCCTAAAGGGAGGGGTGTGTGTGTGTGTGTGTGTGTGTGTGTGTGTGTATGTCTGTCTGTCTGTCTGAGGGGCACTGCAGGCCAGGGTGGTGTGTCAGGTTCAGCTAACTTCTTGAGGTTGGAAGGGGACAAAGCTCTGTGGGTGCAGGCAGTGGATGTGTGTATCAGGCTGGCTGTCTGATTCAGGTAAAAGGTTTTACAGATGGAACATCCTTCTGGGGGCTGCTGTGTCTGAGCCATCGGGGGCTTCTTATGGGTGGGCTTCTGCATTAGGCTTTGGCAACACTCTTGTTGCAAGAGTGTACATGGAGATTCTCAGGATTAGAGGGATGGGTTCTTACCCAGGGTTCTTACCCACTGGCTGTCCCCACACCCACTGCTGTAGGACATGCTGGAATTCCCAGCCCAGGAACTTCGCAAGTACTTCAAGATGGGGGACCATGTGAAGGTGATCGCAGGCCGTTTCGAGGGTGACACAGGCCTCATTGTTCGAGTGGAGGAGAACTTTGTCATTCTCTTCTCTGACCTCACCATGCACGAGGTAGGGGTGTGGAAAGATGTGGCAGTGGGGACCTCTGGACAGGCCACCCAGCTGCCTCACCCTTTATGTTCTCCTGACAGCTGAAGGTGCTCCCCCGAGACCTGCAGCTCTGCTCAGAGACAGCATCAGGTGTGGATGTTGGTGGCCAGCATGAATGGGGTGAGCTGGTGCAGCTGGATCCCCGGACTGTGGGTGTCATCGTTCGACTAGAGCGGGAGACCTTCCAGGTGTGTATGCCACTCTATAGTGGGGTTTGCTTGCTTTTAGGAGCGTCTTCTCCCATGGCCCTGTCACCCTGGAGGCCTCTGCAGCCCGAATACCTGGCTTGCTCAATCAAAGCTAGCTGTGTGTTTCTGGGCAAGGGCAGGTTGATGTCTCAACTCTATATTGTTTCTGTACTGTGTGACCTGACCTAGCGACTAATCTTCTGTGGGCCTTTCCCCACTATGATGTTAATAACGTGTCCTTAAAGGGGAAGCGAGTGGGGCATCATGACACTTGTCTACAATCCTGTATCTTGGGAGGCTGAGGCATGAGGACCACAGGAAACTCCAGCCAGAACAAAACAGGGGTATGGAAGCAGTGTAAGTGAAGTTTGTGGGAAGAGCTCAGCCTGGTATCTAGGGACAGCCAAATAGTGAGCTGTTAAGGTCACATCAGTCCCACTTCCCAGAGAACTTTGTCTCTCAGGACCCTTCTGATCAGACAGGAGAGTAGTGTCCTCCCACCTTGACGGTACTGCTCTGACTTTGCCTGCCCTTCAGCTGTGGCATCCCATAGAGCTTGGGACAGCTTTGTGCAAGGTGGGCTCCTCCCACCCGGCGGAAGCCCTATTCCACAGCATCTCCTCCCTTCCCCCTCTACTCTCTGAGCATCCTCTCTCCCAAAGGTACTGAACATGTATGGGAAGGTGGTGACTGTCAGGCACCAGGCTGTGACTCAGAAAAAGGACAACCGCTTTGCTGTAGCCTTGGACTCAGAGCAAAACAACATCCATGTCAAAGACATTGTGAAAGTCATTGATGGCCCCCACTCGGTGAGTTGGCTTCTACCCTCCAGCAGTGTCTGCTGAGGTTAGGAGCTGTGGCCCAGAGTGACTCCTGTCTCTTCCCTGTGTAGGACCGGGAGGGCGAGATCCGCCATATCTACCGGAACTTTGCCTTCCTGCACTGCAAGAAGCTAGTGGAGAACGGAGGCATGTTTGTCTGCAAGACCCGCCATCTGGTGCTGGCCGGGGGATTGAAGGTGAGGGTCTTCAGGACCCTGTCTGTTGGGCACCTGGCTGGGCTCCTGCCTTCACTGGCCCCAGAAACAACAACATCGGGCCTGTGGGGCTTAGGAGAATGGGCATTCTGATCCAGTCATGGGTGGAGTGAGAAAAAGGGTTAGTGAAATTTTGAGCCGCTCCCCGAATCATGCCATGCCGAATCATGCTTTTGGGCATAAGGCCCTGAAGACTGTGAACGAGACAGTCTGTACCCCAGAGTAGGTACTCCAGGGGAGAAGTTCAGTGGGTATACATACTTGAGGGTGAGGTGACAGCACCCCTGAACCGGTCAAAAAGATGACTGAGTGGTTAGGGAACATCAGGGACTAATGTTTTCGGTAAAGAAGGGGGCATTTGAACAAAGCTGGATGGAGGCCTTGGAGGGAAACTTGAAGGAAAGTTAGGAAGGGAATCTGATCTGGGTACTTGGGGTCGGGAGTTGACTCCAGCATCCTATAGATGAGGTGATAAGTTGCCGTACTTGTAGTTTTTGTGTTACTTGGGGCTTACGTCCTTCACTAGCCACATCTCATTCCCACGCCTTGGTCAGAGGAGGCTCAGGCCTCTCAGTCTATGGGCCCACAACAGCAGATGGGGGCAGTTTCCTCAAAGGGAAATGGGAACGTTGTGACCAGCAGGAGGGATGGCTGCCAGGCAGGTTCAAGTGGAACTGAGCCATGTGGGAGCTGTCAGAGTGGCAGGGGGCTGGAGGCCTGTTATTTGGACTCCTTCACCCTCATTTCCTGCTTGGCAGTTCACCTATTGTCCTTCTTCTAGCCCCGAGATGTGACTAACTTTACTGTTGGTGGCTTTGCCCCTATGAGCCCCCGGATCAGCAGCCCCATGCACCCCAGTGGAGGAGGTGAGAGGGGACCAGAGGCCAGGGGTGTATCTGGAGATGGGGTGGCTCATCCATGGGGGCCCTTGGCCTGTGGGAAGACAGCTACACCATGACAGCCCAGGTGGGATGGGAAAGCCCAGGGTTAGGATGGAAGAGCAGTTCCTGACTGAGCCAGATTTGGGGAAACCCAGGGAGGGGGGGTTGAACCTGTCTTGGTTGTAGTCACAGCATGAGCAGGAAGAGCATAGTCTTGCAGGCACTGGTGAAATTTTCCTTCTTCCCCAGGGCAGCATGGTGGCTTTGGTAGCCCTGGTGGCAGTGGTGGTGGCATGAGCAGGGGCCGAGGACGGAGAGACAACGAGCTCATTGGCCAGACTGTGCGCATCTCCCAGGGCCCTTACAAAGGTGACCTACAAGGATGCATGGAGCTGGAAGGGCAGGGAAGGGCAGCAGCCAGGCCTCACCCATGTTTCCCACCAGGCTACATTGGTGTGGTGAAGGATGCCACAGAGTCCACGGCCCGTGTGGAGCTGCACTCCACCTGCCAGACCATATCTGTGGACCGCCAGCGGCTCACCACAGTGTACGGCCTGGGCTGAGATGGGCTGGGCGGGGGATAGGTAGTGAGCAGTCCCTACCTACTACGTTCTCTGTCCACAGCGGCTCACGGCGACCAGGTGGCATGGCTTCAAACTATGGTCGGACGCCCATGTACGGCTCCCAGACACCCATGTATGGCTCTGGCTCCCGTACCCCCATGTATGGCTCCCAGACGCCTCTCCAGGATGGTGAGCGTTCCTCGGGAAACAGGAAGGAGTTTGGTGGGAAGACACATAATTATAGGACAGCAGCTGATAACCTCATCTCACTGCAGGCAGCCGCACCCCACATTATGGCTCACAGACACCCCTGCATGATGGCAGCCGCACCCCTGCCCAGAGTGGCGCGTGGGACCCCAACAATCCCAATACACCATCTCGGTGAGGGCTGGGTCCAGCATGGGGTGTGTCGGGGCATGAGGGCATCCCAAGTCCCTCAGCAGGAGTTGAGAGGATGGAGGCAAGCCGCCCAGGTGTGTGGCCTTCGCTCTCTGTGTCACTGTCTCAGCAGTGGAAAGTGAGGGTATCAGAGCACTCCCAGCTGGGGCTGGATCACAGTGAGACTGCCTGGTGTGGGTGCCATTCCTAATCAAATTCTATTCCGACAGGGCTGAGGAAGAATATGAGTATGCCTTTGATGATGAGCCCACCCCATCCCCCCAGGCCTATGGGGGAACCCCAAACCCTCAAACACCTGGTTACCCAGACCCTTCGTCTCCCCAAGTCAACCCACAGTATAACCCCCAGACACCGGGAACACCTGCCATGTGAGTTCCTGGTGTACCCCATCCACCCAGCCGCCTGGCCCCCTAGTCCCATGCTGTGTGTACATAGTCCTCTGTGTCTGCAGGTACAACACAGACCAGTTCTCACCCTATGCGGCCCCATCTCCACAAGGCTCCTACCAGCCCAGCCCCAGCCCCCAGAGCTACCACCAGGTGGCGCCCAGCCCAGCCGGCTACCAAAACACCCACTCTCCGGCCAGCTACCACCCCACACCCTCACCCATGGCCTACCAGGTATCAGAGCTCTTGAGGGCTGAGGGTATGGACAGTGGAGAGCCTTGGACTTGTAGGGATGCCCAGGCCAATGACTGCTCCAGCCAGTCCTAATAGTGCTGACTGACCTCCTTTGCCCTGTAGGCAAGTCCCAGTCCGAGCCCAGTAGGCTACAGTCCAATGACACCTGGAGCCCCCTCCCCTGGTGGCTACAACCCACACACACCAGGCTCAGGCATTGAGCAGAACTCTAGTGACTGGGTAACCACTGACATCCAAGTGAAGGTGCGGGATACCTACCTGGATACCCAAGTGGTGGGACAGACCGGCATCATCCGCAGTGTCACGGTACGTGTGCCAAGGCGGGGGGGCTGGCACCTTCTCTTTGTGCTGTCACCTCTGTGGTGGTTGTTTCCTTTGTAACTGTCTGCTCAGGTGGTTTAGTGCCATCTGCAGGTAGTCAGACAAATGGAGAGGTTGGATGTAGCACCACAGGGCACTCAAAGCTGAGACCTGTGGGCTAGAGCTGTGGTGCACCCAGGACTGTGGCTCTTTTTGTTACAGCCATTTAAGAGGTGCTGAGTGCCCTCTGAGCCAGGCTTGAGCTTGGTGTTAGGCACTTACAGTCCTGTGCTCCCCAACCCTGGTGGCCTTCCAGATGCCCCATGTTCAGGGTCAGGTATATATGCTTTACCTACCTTCTTCCACTCTGCATCTAGTTAGGCCTTACATTTCAGGACAGCACCCAGCGGCCTACATCTCTCAAGTCTGTGCAACCCTTTGTACTGTCTACTTGTTTCCTGTAAACTTGGAAGCTTAGCGTGGTGTGAGGTTTTGATTGCAGTATGTGAATTTGGGGCTGGGCATTTAGGTTTTGGGGCTTTGTATGTAGGAGGCCCTGAATTTGATCCCAAGCCATTTTAAAAAATATGTTTTATTTCTCAGGAGCCCCAGTTCCTACATGAAGGCTCAGCTCCTTGTTGACCATATATACTGATTGAATTAGTCTAATACCAGAGACTGAGGCAGCTTGAGCGCTTGTCCTTACAGACCTCACTCTCCACTGGGGGAACAGACAGGGCTCTCTCTAGACAGCGACAGCTTAGGTGAGGCCTCCATAGAGGGCGGGGGAACTAACTAGGTCCAGTGTTTGGCTAGGGACTATGAGGCTACCCCTGGGACCAGGCCCAGGGAGGAGTGGGTGGAAAAGTAGCCAAGGCCACTTAGGGACATGAGTCAGGTGCCTGAGAAGTCCTATGTGAGCCTCACTCTGGTTGGTTGATCATTTTTTTGGGAGACAGAATTTCAGTATAGTTAGGTTGGCCCTAAACCCATTATGTAGGCCAGGCTGGCTTTGAAACTGCAATAATTCTCCTGCCTCAGCTTCCCAAGTGCTGGGATTATACCATCACTTGGAGTCATCCTCATTTTAATTTTTTCCTTGCTGATCTGATACCTTACACACACACACACACACACACACACACACACACACACACACACAGACTCCCTCTCTCCCTCCCCTCTTCCTTTCCACCTCATTACCACAGGCTCAAGCCTCATAGCCAAGAGCAGCTGTGAAGGGACTGAGTTTTCAGAATGAGACCTGATGTTATAAGCCTTGAGGGGTGAGCCTCAGCCCTGTGTGAGAGCAAGGCAGGCTGACCAGACTGTCCCCACCTGCAGGGAGGCATGTGTTCTGTGTACTTGAAGGACAGCGAAAAGGTGGTCAGCATTTCCAGTGAGCACCTAGAACCTATTACCCCCACCAAGAACAACAAGGTAGGGACTGGATGGAGCAGGGGTGGACATGGGGGTCCCACTGCTGATACAGACCCTGACTTTGGATGTGTGGCCCTCAGGTGAAGGTGATCCTGGGCGAGGATCGGGAGGCCACAGGAGTCCTGCTGAGCATTGACGGTGAGGACGGCATTGTCCGCATGGACCTTGATGAACAGCTCAAGATCCTCAACCTTCGCTTCCTGGGGAAGCTCCTGGAGGCCTGAGGCAGTTGGGGATGGTGAACTTCAGCATATAACCTGGCAGATGAGAGCAGCCCTCCTTCCTTCCCTGGCCCTTGGCCCTGGTAGAATCCTAGGTCTGGAGCAGGACTAGGCTGATCATCCTGGAGTTCCCATTTTTCCTTTATGGGTGTGCATCTTCTTCCCTGTTGCTCATAGGAATCAGAGTAGAACCTTGGGAAGACATCCCTCTTAATACTCTCTATCCCCAGCTTGCTTTTATGTTACACTCTTTCAATAAAAAGCTATTTGGGCAAATGTCCTGTTTGTACCTCTGTGTGTTGTGTGTGTGTGTCTGTGTGCATGTTGAAGGCATGTGGGTCTTATTTGTAAGTGGGATTATTTGTATAACTTATGTGCTTCCTTTTCTGATGGTTTGGAGCAAATAACTGGCTCTTACCTAAATGTCATTTCCCTCATCTAGGAAATATTGACAGTGTCTACACCAGAGGGCCCTTGAGAAGGATATGTAGTTTATATATGTATGTGTACATAATTTTTTCAAAAGACAAGTCTTACTATATAGTTCAGGCTACAGTTTGAACTCACCGTGTAGCCCAGGCTGGCCTCAACCTTGCAGTGACCCTCCTACCTCAGCTCCCCATATGCTGGGATTACAGGCATACACTACCATGTCAGCCCCCCTCCCCCTTTTTGTGCAAAACCGGGGATTGAACTCAGGTCCTTGCATTTGCCAGGCAAGCACTTATTCTACTGAGCTATCTCCCCAGTCCCCTGCACCCTTTTTTCTTTTTTTTGAGAGGGATGTCTGAGAGAAAGCATTGGAAACATGACTGAAACAGAGCTTGCCATGTGACAGATAAATTGTCCATGAGTTATACTAGGTGAAAAATCATATTGGCCCCCCTTGAAACCTAAATTCTGCCTGCTGGGTAGATGCTGTGCTTAATGAAGGTTCTTTACCATCAGTCCTAAGAGCAGTGATACCATAATTGCCATAACTTGCTTGCTAACTTGAGCGGTGAGACTAGACTACACAGATCAGACTCATAGTGAACCTCCAGTTTTCAGCGTCCCAAGCCCTGGGATTACAGGTGCGGTCCACCACGTCCAGCCCAGTTTTAAGCCAGTCTCAAGCCATAGTCAGCACCCCCAGGCCGGAGCCGGCATGGTGTGCCTGGGCTCAAATCCCAGTCACTGGACTGCTTAAGCAGGTGCTTTAGTACAGAATGTACTTTTAAATCTCCCCTCATCTGATATTCATGCGTCTTTTTTTTTTTTTTTTTTTGCCTTTTTTGAGACAAGGTTTCAGTATGCAGTTCAGACTGACCTTGAGCTCACTTTTGTAGCCCAGGCTGGTCTTGAACTCACACTGATCCTCCTGGCTCAGCCTCCCAAGTGCAGAGATTACAGGTGTGCGCCACCACGCCCAGCTCTCATGTGTTTTTATAAATGTAAATGTTGGGCCTGGCGGGATGGCTCAGTGGTCTAAAGCCCCTGCTTGGGGAAGCTCGGGCGGCTTCATGGACCGCAGTTCAATCCCCGGCACCACATGCTGCGCCAGCCCTGCCCTGGGGGCGGGCTGAGCTGGCCATAAAAATGAGTGAATAAACAAAGGTTCTGAAACAATAAAAATAATAAAATAAAAAAATTCTTAAAAAAATAAATGTAAATGTTTTGTAAAATATTTCAGATATTAAAAAAGACAAACCATGAAGACCCATGTTTCCATCATTCAGTTTGGGAAATTATATACCAGACAGGACCTGCTTTAGCGCACCCTTGTCATTCTCCAGAAGTAAGTTCACCCCTGAATTACATGTGTACTACCTTGGTACAATATTTTTGTTTTTAGTTTACAGAGACTTGTATTGAGTTTTTTCCCAATGAAAATGTTTTGTGCGGCATTGATAGCGGCTTCCTACACCCGTGAACTCGACTTCTTGCAGGCCCTCGGTGACCTAGCCCTTGTCCTTTGATAGAGCTGTAAGAGTGGTCACCTCTTGGCCCCTGTCTCAGGCTCTTAATACAAACTCATGGTAGGGGGCTGGGGAGATAGCTCAGTGGTACAAGTGCCTGCCTGGCAAGCGCAAGGTTCTGAGTTTGATCCCTGGTCCACCAAAAAAGAAAAAAAAAAAAAAAAGAATTCAGGGGCAAACTCACGGTAGGGGGAATGTGAAGGGCTCCATCCAGGATGAGGAAGAGGGCAGATTTCAACTCCCTGCTCCACACAGCAAAAGAACTGCCTACGGACGCTTTTCCGCTGGTTTTGTGAGCCTGTTTCCGTTTTTGACAGTTGGCAGACAAAGCCAGACCCCCCTCTGCAGTTAAGCCGGGCTACCTGCCTGGACAGATCAGGCAGTCACTGAATTTCTTCATTAGGGCCTCAGCCTTATCTTTGAGGAATCATTGTGATCCTTGCCCCTCTATTTCCAGTTGCAGGATGGTGGGTGTCCTCTACGGCTAAGGATCGCGGTGCCAGGTGATCATGCCAATTTAGCACACAGTGAAAGCAGAGAACGCCTGTGGCGTTCCACCCGAAGCTGTTTGTCTTTTTCAGGCCTCCGTCCACCCGCCCCTCCACCCGTGCTCCCATTGGCCGCAACACCAGTCAGCGTAGGCAAAGGGGGGGCGTGGTGGGCGGGGCCTCATGGCGTCAGAGCAAAGATGGCGGCCTCGGTGGCGCTGTTCTCGCGCTTGCGGCACGGGCTCCGGCTCAGCGCACGGGGGCTGTGCACGAGGCTGGCGACACCGCCCCCCCGGGCCTCGGAGCAGGTGAGCCGAGCGGGACTGGCGCCCCAGGAATAGAGGCTTCCCCTTGAAATTTTGGACGTATACTCCGCCTGGCGGTTCTGGGATGCCGCGCACCTGAGGGTGCTGAATGGAACGCCGCCCGCGCCTTTGGGAGCTTCCCTGGCACCGGGAGGGAACACCTATTGCTCCTCACCCGAAATGCCAACGGCTCAAATACATTCTTTTGACTCCTGCCTCCCTCCACGTGGGCGCTGGCCGAGGTCACTTGTTCCCCATCGTCAGTGGCCGCCCAGTGATTCTAGGAGAGGGGCACGGGACGCCAGCGTCTCAGTTTGGCCTTGAGATAATTTCTCCGCAGTGGCCCATGGTGGTGAGGTAGACATCCGGCCTTACAGTCGACCTGCCTCCATGTTGACAGACCCAGCCATCTGACCTCCAACTCCATCCCTTCCGTGCCGTTTCCTGAGGCCCCAGACTACAAACTGCACCTTCCCGCTGCGCCCTTCCCTTCCCCTCTATACGGGGCTCCCTTGAACTCCAAGCATCCAAGTATTAACTCCATGGATTCTGTCCCTCGTACTTTTGTCCACTTGCTACCAGCAACCCAATTTTTGGGCTCTTGACTCATTTTCCACGGCTTGCTTTTCTTTTTTTTTTTGAGACAGGGTCTTGTTATGCAGTTCAGGCTGGCTTTGAGCTGACTTTTGTAGCCCAGGCTGGTCTCGAACTCGCACTGATCCTCCTGCCTCAGC
>PVJA010053283.1:0-12073 GCA_004027025.1 Myocastor coypus
AGGAGGAGGAGGAGGAGGAGAAAAAGTTGTTCAATCACACCCTTTACCTTAGAGGAAGAGACTGCACCTAGGTACAGCCTAGGTGCAGACAGGATTGAAAACATTCATTTGCCTAGCTCCTTTTCCGCTCTTCAAAGACTGTATTCTTGCTAGTGAACAGGGCTAAAGAAAACAGCATCCCAACTGGTATCTCTGCATTAGAGACTACTAGCCTAAATTATTAACTTAAGTTAAACTTTCAACACATATCTTAGAGAGAACCAAGCACATTTAAGTCATAGCATTTAGTTTTCCTCGAAGTTCTAAGTCTCACCAGCCTACTTTTCAAATGAGAAAGTGAAGGAAATCAGTAAAGACCTTCTCCAGGTCCCCACCACCACATTCGCCTGCCAACCTATACATGTGTCCATGCAAGCGTCTGCCTCCCCTTAGCATGCATCTGAGAGCTGTCCAACAGAACTTCCTGCGATGACAGAAACAGTTTTCTAGTTGGTGCAGCCTATGACTGTAGCCATGACCCATGGTTTTTAGAGCAACTAAATAACTGAATGTTAAATCTCTTTATTTCAAATTAAACTTAAATAGCCACATACTTCGAATAACTACCACAGAAGGCAACACACCTGTAGACATTGGACCTATCTAAAAATCACTGCCCTTACTCTTGTATTCTGTTTCTTATTTTGAAGCTCTTATGTACTCTAACACATTGTTTCAATAGTAGTTCCCTTTCCTATTGTGTCAGTGTTCTTTGCTACTGAACAATTCCCCTTGTATCTAACTACACAGTAATTAAACACACACACACACACACACACACACACACATACACCCCAGCTCTTGGTAGTCTGCTTTAAGCACCGCACAATTTCTTTGCCTCTTTACAGCCAAAAATCCTAAAAGCAATATGCTAGGTCACTCAGATTCATCTCCCCAGTTCTCTTCTGGACCCATTTCAATCGCACTTCTGCCCCTTCTCCCTGAACCTGCTCTGGTGGTCCATATAACTCCATCACTAAGACTGATGAGGACTTTATCTTGCTTGATGTATCTGTAGCACTTGCCCTAGTGCTCATTCTCTCTTCGTAAAATACATTCTTTTTCTTTAATCTTTTATTTATTTATTTGGTACAGGGTCTTACTATGCAGCTCAGACTTGTAGTGATCCTCCTATCTCAGCCTCCCTGGTGCTGGGATTACAGGAGTGTGCCACCACTTCCGGTTTGGTGGCCCGCACTGCAGAGGCCCAGAGTTGCATGAGGTACTGGGAATCAAATCCAGGTCCTTGTGCTAGCCAGGCGAGGTGTGAAGACCACCGAACTATCTCTTCAGCCCCAGTAAAATATATTCTTGACGTCTTTTCTTTAAACTCATTCTTTCACTTCCTTCCCACTCCATTTCCTGGTTCTTCTTTGCCTGGTTTTAGTCTTTGCTGCTCATCCTACCAACTTCAAAACTTCAAGGTCTCTTCTCTTTTTGTTTTCTTCAGAACTTACTCAGTACTAGCTACGTCTTTGCCTTGACCACTCCTCTGAATTCTAAATGAATATACACAATAGGATCCCAAACTCAAAGATGATGTAGTAAATCTACCATGACCAAATTAAACTTGGCCATCCCCAGTACAAACCGTTATTCCTACAGCCTTGGGCATCTTAATGAATGTGAGCTCCAGTTTCCCAGTTGCCATAACCAAATGCTTTGGGTTCTCCTGAGCTCCTTGTTTCTTTTCACTCTCATTCATCACAGTTCCAATTTATCCAACAATCCTTTGGGCACTAACTTCAAATTATATTCCAAAGCTTCTCTCTTTTCCTCACTTCCTACCTTTGTGTAAATTTTAGTAACACCCTCCTACTGGTTTTTCTTCTCTCCTCTCTCTGTGAACTACTTTGAAAATAGAAGCCACAGTGATCCCTTTAAAATGTCAGCTAAATTATGCCCTACATCTGCTCAAAAATCGCAATGGCTCCCATTCTACTCAAACTACTTAAAATGATTTTCAAGGTCACACACTCTCTGGCCCTTTTTGACCTCTGTGGTGTCTTAGAAGAACTGCCACAGCACAAGGCCATAGACCAACAGCAAGTTGTTCACGGTGCTGGAGCCTGGATGTCCACGATCAAACTGTTAGCAGGGCAGTTTCTTCTAGGACCTGTCTCTTTGACTTATAAGTGTTTTCCTTGTCCTTTGTGTTTGTATGGTCCCCCCTACATAGAATCTGGGTCTTAATTTTTTTCTTCTTAAGACAACTATATTGGATTGACACCCACCTTAATGATCTCATTTTAATTTTATTGCCATCTTTAAGACCCTATTGGCAAACACCAGCACCTTCTGAGGGCTCCTGCTGCAACTTAGTGTTCCAGGGTATACATTCTCAGGAGAGAGAGTTCAGCCCATGACAACATTCTCAATCACCCCTTACCCCGATGCCCCCATTCCTTCCACTGGAACCTCACAGGCTGCCTTGTTCAAACATATGAGTCTTATTTCTATTCTTAAATCTTCTCTCCCCAATAGCTGAGAGTCTTCCCTATAGTTGTTTGAAGGTCATTTCAACTGATAATTTCATTACTGATCATCCTAAGGATAGCAGCAAGCCTTCAAGCCCTTAAGTATACACTATGCTCCATCTTTCTTTGTTCTGCTTAATTTTTCTCTATAGCCTGTATGATTATATACCACACTGTATTTTCTTACTTACTGTTAAAGTGTCTTTCAACTTAGTGTATGCACATTATATATTAGTTGAATGAGTGGATTTATAGAATAGAGTCATTTGTAGAAAATAATACATTCAAAGTTTATCTTCATGATGGATTTGGTTAACTGTATCATATAAGGCACAAGTTAGAAAAATGAGATGTTTAACCTTGAGAAAAGAGGTCAAGGGGAACATTGGGTAACTGACAACATTTGTGAAGCTGTGTGCTGTGTGGTGTGTGGTGTGAAATCAGAGTCACTCTCTGTATTTGGCATTGCTCTACGTGGCTCTACAGAGATCCAAGGGTAGAGGTAAATAGGTCAAGTTTAGCTCAGTCAACAACACAAGTCTAATGAAATGTCCTCCTGAAGGTGGCTCCTAGTAATAGAAGTAAAGAAGCACCAACATAATTATCTCAAGAACAGTGCAGGATACAAAGAAAAATAAACTCGGGGTAAACGGTTGCAACTATAGACCATAAAGTGAAATGAATCAGACCCACATGTAGAATAGCAATGTGTAATACAAAAACCCGTGGCTGAATACCTCTCATCTTGGTCCTCCAAATGAGTACCATTTCTAATGTCTTATGAGTTCTACTACTCTCTTTAAACAAAAAAGACAAGAAAGAAAAAAAAAAAGAAACTTAAGAAGTAAATGGGATCCAAAACACACAATAGATACTGTGAAGGGGAAAGAAACTACTCAAAAGGAGAGAACAACAGGGATGGAGGAAAAATCTACATAGATACCCAAGGTAGTTACGATAATTATACTACTAATTTGTATTACTTCTGAAAGGAAGAGCTTGATCAATTTTTCATGCCTACATCTTACAATCTGAGCAACTACTTTGAAGATAACAATATGCAATATAATAACCATTGTTAATTTTGTATGGTCTTGTTTTGAAATTCTGTATCATTGTTTTTATTGTTGTTTTCTTCTTCCTTTTCTCTTAAAAAAAAAAGAATACTGCAAGAGAGAACTTGCCTTCGTGAAGAAATTAGATAAATGATTCTGTCTGTCTGTCTGTCTGTCTGTCTGTCTGTCTGTCTCTCTCTCTCTCTCTCTCTCTCTCTCTCTCTCTCTCTCTCTCTCTCTGTGTGTCTCTATCTCTCTATATATCTCTCCCTTTCTTAAAACAGGTTGTTGCTATGCAATTCAAGCCCACTATGTAACCTACGTTGGCCTCAGCCTCCGGAGAGTTAAGATTACAGATGTGCACTGCCACATTCAGCAAAGAGGTGATTTGTGACTTGAGTTACATAGCCAAGATTCTAGAAAGATAACACAACTTTAGATGAAGGCAGCTGCATGCATGGCTGGTGTTGGGGTCCTGTTACTCTCATGACTCCACGAGGGAGCCAGATCCAGGAAGCGTTAATTGAGGTGAGATCAGAAGTCAGGGAGACTAGAGCCAAGCTTTGCCAATCAACACGTAGGAGTTCTTCCACATTTCTGGGTCTCCAGTAAGTCCTCACCAAATGTAACCGTTGGGCTAATTGAGTTCCCATGCCCAACAGTTCCAGACATTCTAATTCTAGATTGTTTCTGAACTCACAGGCACTGGAAATGTTGGTAAAGGAAGGGACCATGCATTTGCAAAGGACATAGGAAGGGTGGGTAGGAGGTGCTCTGATATCTTCCAAGTAAAGGCGAATCATATTAAATCAAATCCCTAGTTACATCAAGAGTTCAAAAATGAGAAGAAGTTGTCTGTGCCTGGTGTCCAACATTTTGTCATCAGGTATGTCAAGGATGAGAGGGCGCTGGACTTGCAAATTCAGGTCAAAACTGTTATGCATTCAGATAGAGTTATTATGACCCAGGATGGCAACTGCTTCTCACTCTTAAGAGTCCTGTAAAGCTCTAAGTGTTCCTGTGTGGTGGCTCATGGAGAATAAATCTTACACTGAATGATTATCACTGAAGACCAATAACAAAAACAAGGAGGCCCACGATACTGTGCCTGCCTGAGCTTTTTCACTGTGGTTGAAAAAGTATCTTTCATGAGTATTTTCTATGTGTTCAGTTCCTGAGACTAGTATGATAGCATTCAAGACTTGGATTATGTCAGTGTAACTGCTGTTGGTTGGGCATTTTCTGAGCCTGGACTGCATACAGCTTTGGCAGTTGTTTAGAATTTGTCTTAGAAAAACACAAATGCTGATAGAATCTGATTTTTTTTAAAAGAAAGTCTTATTATTGGTGTGTAATTGAGGCTGAAATCATACAATTTATACATTCGTGAAATTTTTATGTATATAATGAATATATGTGTGTGTATGTGCATAGATATATGTATATATACATATATATATATACAATATGTTATATATTATATATACAATATTATATATTGTATGTGTCCCCTTAAAAGCCTCCTGGAGTCACTGAGGCACAGGTCTACAGTTTGTGACTAATTCATGGTCCAAGGCTGGGATTATGGGTGTGAGTGTTATACCCAGCCTAGAATGCGTAGCCTGAATGTAACATAAGAGAGACAGAGAGACAGTCTTGCTCTCTGTTTCCATTCTTGCTATCACTCCTCGCTTTTTCTCTTGCTGTTTCTCCCCTCCATGAACTGCTGCCCTCTGCCCTGTGCCGCTCTGCCTTGGAGCCAGCTGAGTATGGACTGAAACCTCCAGTAACTGTGAGCTAAATAATCATTCCCTTTCTTCATTTTGAGTGTCAGGTGTTTGCCCCAGCAAAGAGAGAAGAGTGAGACAATTAGCATTATATCTGACAGTTCCTAGGATTTAAAACGGGGCTCATGTTAGGGCTTCAGAATTATTATTTATTTTGTTTTCCATTGTCCTGGTTTTGTTCTGCTTTATTTTAACTAGTACCTCTTACTAGGCTTTAACAAACTCACCACCACAAGGTGGCTCTAGGACCTTGTGGTGCAAGGGTAGCAGGACTACAATGAGGTGGCTCTTTTTCGTCAAGGTTTAGATAATAGGATCTATTTTCCTTAATAGCTGGAAAATAGAAATGACAACATTACTTTTCAGGCTTGACTCTTCTTTATTTTTCTTTTTGTACCCATAACAAGTGCTGACAGGGCCACTTGACGCCATTAGTGGTAAATGAATTTTTCAATAAGGACGAACACAGAAAAGCTATAGAAAGTTAGATTTATATTTTGACCCAGAGAGTTCCATCTTTCCTGATGCCCTTGCTCGCCGTGTATACTTTATGAGAAATTTCAGCAAAGGCCTCTCCAAATTAATCCTGTAGCCATCTCCTTCAATCCTTCCCACTGGACCTCTTCACCTGTCTTTATAGAGGTCCTGGCTACTTCTTGAGGGTCCCTTCCCTTGAGGGTCCCTTCCTGGATAACTAAAGGCAGCACAATGAGCTTAAACCTTGTCCTGGGGCTTATCTGTGTAACCTTAGCAATACTGCCTTCTTTTCTCATATGAAATTTTAAAAAGAAGTGATCTCAAATGTGAATTGGATTCTATCCCATGTCTTCCCCACATTGAAAAGCTGGCCATACACTTGCACATTGGTATGATAAATATTCAAAGACTTTAAACCAGTATCTTTCATATAGCACTCATTTTAACTCCTACTTTAAACTTTCAAAAAGCTTTTTATAGCATCTTATGACCTACTTTAAAATGTCTGTCAGTCTTCTTTATTAATTTATTTTCCAGGTCATGTGTGGAAACGCCGTCCAGTAAAAAGAACTGATTGGCCCTAACTAAAGTATACATTATAAGCTTTAATTTCTACAAAGGCCTAAAATACACAAACATCACACAAAAAACAATCTCAAGGAAGGATAGGATGCTTCATACCAGAGTTACCCTATTTAAAATTGAAAATAAATCTTTGAATTTTAAAATACTATAGGTATTCTAAAATGTTTGTTTATTTTTCTTAACTTTCTTAAACTTATTTAACTGTAGAATTCTTCGCATTAAATATTTTATGCCATACTGACCCAGTCATGACATAGCCAGGGAGCACTTCAGGATGGGCCATTCTATGCTACTTGTTGAAATCATGACTTTGTGTTTTTCTTCTGTGACAGACAGGGACTGAAAGACAATTTTTTCTATGAGCTGAGTCTTGTACCTGCAGATGACAGAAAGATAACTAAACACAGAACAAAGCTGGAGCTTCATTTTACATCCTTTGTTGCTGTAAATCTTGGTTGAGCTCTCTTCTCAGCTCTGCATGAATGTACGCTGATTATTTTGAGGGTATCTGCGTAGGAGGAGCTGGCTAGATAAGGCTGATTGGCCCTGAAATTACTTGCTCTCACCTCCGTTCATGACCCAAGACATCAATATAAGAGATTTACAGTTATACCCTAAGGTCTCTGGCCATTGTTTTGAACCAATAATCACCTGGACCCCAGGAAAGCTGGAGCCCCACAGGACTGAGACTCACATGGACAGAGGCAGCCATTCCCTGGGAATGAAACCAACCCCCAGCCAGAGAGATTCTAGAACTATGACACCAATAGTAAGGTAATGATCAACCAGACCCCAGCCAACCAGCTGATCCTAAAATCTAGCCTCCCATCTCCACAGGTAAGCCAATCTGCACCCCTCTAAGAACGTGCCTTCTCCACTTACCTAAGCTGGAGTCCTTGCCTATCTTTCCTTTAACTTTTCAATTAAAGCACTTTCTGTAAAACTTGTGTTTTTGTTTTAATTTTATTTCTATTAAAACAAGGGTCTATGTTAACAAGCAACAATACTACAAAATCATGGCTCCATACTACACGATTTGGAAATTGTGCCACAAAATGTTACTCATTTCTCAATTTCTACATTGAAAGATAACCTTGATACAGAAATGTAAGGTGTTCTTTCTCACATTATGCTACAGGGTTGATGACTAATGTTACATGTCAACCTGAGTGGGTTAAGGAGATGCCCAGACAACTGGAATAGCTTGCTTTCTTTCTCTTTCTTCTTTCTTTCTTTCTTTCTTTCTTTCTTTCTTTCTTTCTTTCTTATTTTAGGGAAAGGTCTAGAGGGTATTCAGGGTCTCACTACTAGACCAGACTAGTAGTGTTCCACCTGTTTACAGCCTCCCAAGGGCTTGGATTACATGTACGCACCACCACATCCAGTCTCAATGGCCATCTCAGCATGCCTCAGGGGCCGGGCTGGCATAGTAGCACCAGGTATTGGACCCCTGGGCCTTGTGCCTGCTTGCAGGTGCTTTAATCCACTGAGATATTTGGCCAGCCCAAAGCATTGTTTCTAGGTGCATCTGTTTGGATGTTTCTGGAAGAGATTAACGTTTGTATCAGTTGTCTTGGTAGACATAATTGTTCTCAACAATGTGAGCGGGGACTATTAAACTACCAGACATTGGAAAAGAACAAAAAGGCAAAGGACAAGCAAATTTACTTTCTTTTCTGGAACTGGGCCATCCATCTTCTGTCCTGTCTCTAGTTTCTCAAGCCTTCAGATTCTAGGACTTTAACTAGTGGTCACCCCAATTCTTAGGTGTTTGGACTCAGAATACACCCCTAGCTTTCAGAATTCTCCAGGTTTCAGAAAGCAGATTGAGATTTCTTGGCCTCCATAATCTCGAGTCAATTTTTAAAAATAAATCCATATATAATTTCCCCTGTTGGTTGTTTCTCTGAAGCCTTGATTAATACATAGAGATATTTATAGCCTATCTCCCAAATCTTAAGTCAATCTCCAACTTTCCATTGGGATCTTACAAGAGTAAAGAAGGGAAAGCACCCTTGCCTGTAACATCATACAGCTAAATTCTCCTCAATAATTTTCAACACAAGTGCAGCAAATACATAATGGAAAACCCGAACATTACATCTCCAATGTATATCACTCCAATTTACTTCAAAATGTATTCATCTGCCAGGAGTGGTGGCGCACGCCTGTAGTCTCAGAACTTGGGAGGCTGAGGCAGGAGAATCGGGGCGAGTTTGACACCAGCCTGGGTTACCACCAAAGTGAGCTCAAGGCCAGCTTGAACTGCATAATGAGACCCTGTCTCAAAAAAAAAAAAAAAAATGTATTCATCATAGCTAAATGACTGTCTATTCTATGTACTCCTGATCCAGAAGACAGACAAAGTAAAAGTTGAATTTATTATTGCCCTCCGTTACAACAAGGTTTCCTAATCAATTCTCCAGCAGTAGTCAGTCAGCATCATCATTAGAGGTGTCAGGCAAGAGCACTGGGTGAGATTCCTCTCTCCCCTTTAGAGTCTGTGCTAACCTTTCTCACCTTTTTAGCAGCAGGAAGTGTGAATTCAGTACAGCTCCTGTGTGCGCATCTAAAGAGCTCCTTCTGTAAGTCTCCACTTGGCACACAGCAGCCCTTGGGCATTCTTTGTTAGTTGTGTCCTACCTAATTTTTTAAACAAATGTTTTGGATGCTTATTGCTGGAACCTCTGATACAGTCCTCTATCTCATCTTCTGGAACCTATGTTTCATCCTTTGAATCCGTCTTTACAGTTTGCCACTGGCAAATCTTGAGAAATGTTAAAATACCTCAGGGGGTGACTGAAATGCATCACGTGCAGGTGGCCACAGCTATCTATTCCATCCGACTGACATCGCTTAGCTCCTGAAACCCTGAGACCTTCCTTAACAGTGCCTGCTTGCCTCCCCCCACGTAAGCTCTCTTAATGCAGTCTCCTGTTCCTTCACCAACACAGCCTTCTCTCTTTTCTTTATTAACAGTGCTATCAGATCCACTGGGGCTGGAGATATGAAGATGAATCAGACACCCCTGATTCACCCGTCCCAAAATTATAGCTCTGGAACTCTAATTTCCTTTTGATAAATTCACATATATGTGCACAAATACTTTATGCCACTTTGCACTTACTAATATACATTTTGTTTGCCCTCCCAGAGGGCACTTAAACATATATGAAGTTTTTAAATTCTTACTTTCAGTGGAAGTGTACACAATTTTTGATAAGTTCCACAATAATGAACATTACCAATTCTGATAATTATATTTATTTTAATTAGGGTAAATCACATATAGGACAGGAGATGTTAATTATGATGTACTTGTTAGTTGGCTGGTTTATGTATTTATCATACAAGATGTTGTTTCCTTACATGATTTCTTTTTAAATATTAAAGGCTGGCTACCTTCATCTTCCCCATCACTGAAGATTTAGCTAACGGCTTTTGGGCCGTAGCCTTCATCTTGGTTTTGAATGTTTAGTTATCCATCAAAGTCTCTAGGATGTCTCTGCCTTTAAACATAATATGAAACAATCCCAGATATAAATTGAATAGAGACAAAGATCTCATTACCCTGGATAGTGACACATCCTCAGACTCAGGGTGCTGAGTACAGTGATGGCCCCAGGGTCCAGCAGTTCCAGGTGAGAGCTGTCTTCCTGTTGCTGCCCTGCGGAGCGGCTCTCCTAGGGCATGTGCTGGTCCTCCATGCTGCAAGACAAGCCCAGGGTCATCCTTTCAGCTTTTAATGCAAGCAGCATCAAACCAGTAGGGTACAAATCCCTCACATACCAGCCACAGCCCTTGGGAGTGCCTGCGGATTTGCCTAATTCTTGGTGCACTAGGGAACACATTAAAAGACTGCAGTTAAGCGTAGGCTGATGGCAAACTTCTCATTCATTTAAACAAAACCTCAGAAATTTGGAAATTTTATTAGAAAACATGACTTAGGAATACAAATATGGAGTGAGCCAACCTGCCTCTGGCAAAATCAATGCCCATTCACTGTGAATTGCTGTCCTCTTAGGGAACTGGTTTCTGTGGTAAACCAGACACCAGGCGAGGTGGCTTCTCCACTCATGAGGGGTGCATTTTTTTAGGAAAGAAGGCTGTGTGTATATGCAGAGGTCAGATTCTCTCAAAGCCTGAGTTCTTCTCCACCATAGCCTAACACTGGACAACCTCCCAAAGTCCTCAGTAGCAAAGAATCCACGTGAGCATCACCTGGCTCCGTGAGGCCTACTGTTTTCGGATTGCTTTTCTCACTTCTTCCCTCTGAAGTTGGTATGCACAGACTATTTCTTTCTCCTCCCTTGTTCTTCCCTTTAAGTCTGTAAAATATAACAATGGTCTTTTACCTGAGACCTTCCAAGAACCTTGGTGTTGCTACCATTCCTCTGACAAATAACATAAGCCATCTTCCAAGGGTGGTCCTTGGTTAAACATTTATGTATTTATTTATTTGTTTGTTTGTTTGTTTGGCAGAACTGGCCTTGGTTAAACATTTATTTTTTATTTTTATTTATTTATTTTTTTTTGTCGTTTTGAGACAGGGTCTCACTATGCAGTTGAGGCTGGCCTTGAGCTCACTTTTGTAGCCCAGGCTGGTCTCGAACTTGCACCGATCCTCCTGCCTCAGCCTCCAGAGTGCTGGGAGTGCTGGGATTACAGGCGTGCGCCACCACGCCCGGCTTAAACATTTAATTTTGTTCTTCTGTGCTGTTCCTACTGAAATACATAAGCCTATTTGTAAAATAGGGTTCATTTGATCTGAAATCTGTCTCAAAGTAGTTTTGTGTAATGTTTGCAGAGAAATAATTTTAGAAGTACTATATTATTTGAAAATAAGCTATACTTCACAGATCACTAGCAAAGTACAGGCCCCCAAAAGTGTAAGCAGTAACTTAAGAAAAAGGATAAGTAGGGCTGAGGAGATAACTCAGTAGAATAAGCGCTTACCTGGCAAGTGCAGGGTCCTGAGTTCAATCCCTGGTACTACAAAAGAAAGAAAGAAAGAAAGAAAGAGGATAAGTAAACTTTCCTGATTATCTGCAGGCTTGTTAGAGAGTCACTGTTGGCATAGTCACTGCTAAGTATAAATTTAAGCATCTGTGCTGGTTTATGTCTAGACATCCCCCAAAGCCTCATGCACTCACATCACAGGTGGAGTGTCTGGGAGGTGACTGGGTTTCAGGTGTATGCGCCTCACTTAGTCCACCCTTGGGTGTGGCTGTGCAGCTGGGTGTGATGTTGGGAGGTAAAGCCTGGTGGAAAGAGCAGGGTCGCTGGCTGGGGTCTGGACAGTGATATGCTGCTCCTTTGCCCTTGAGCCTGCTTGGCTTCTGGCCTACCACACCATGAACTTCTGCTAGTCCCCTCTGCCCTGCTGCTTTGTCTTAGAGCACATCGACTATGGACTGAACCCTCTACACACTGCGAGGCAGAATAAATCTTTTTTCCTTTGTCTTGTATGTATAGGATGTTGAATCTCAGCAGTTGTATTAGTTACTTTTTGCTCGTTGCTGGAACAAATACCCAACACTCAAAATGAAGGAAGGAAAGGTTTATTTAGCTCACAGTTTGTGGAGGTTTCAGTCCATATTCGGCTGGCCCAAGGCTGAGTGGAACAGAGCAGAGAGCATCCAGTTCATGGCGG
>PVJA010053284.1:0-12043 GCA_004027025.1 Myocastor coypus
ATCTATCTATCTATCTATCTATCTATCTATCTACTGATCTATATATCTTGACATCTATCTATCTATCTATCTATCTATCTATCTCAACAGCATAAACACTACCACCACCTACCTGGCAAGCACAAGGTCCCAAGTTAGATCCCCAGTACCCCCCACAAAAAAACTGCATGTATTAACAGCAGTTTCTGTTCATGATAGCTGAAACTGTTTAAGCAGCAATGCCTTGAAAAGGAACAGACTTTAATAGGGCTTTGTATGATAATCATTAGTGCCCAAAAACACCAAGAAGTAGAAATGGCTAAAACTAAACTCAAAAGTAATTTAAGAAATGAGTTCAAGGCAGGCAGTGGTGCAAGGAGGCATCTCTAATGGAACAGAGCCACAGGAACTTGGGCTGGGTGGCTAAGCCATCCCAGGGCCTTAAGCCCTCAGTGGCAGCAGGCATGCACCACCTCGGCAGCTCAGCTCGGGGACCTGCCAGGCTGGGACCAGGAGTCGGTTACTCCATGGGAACTAAAATGAGGCCTTCACACTGAGCTGCATCCCCAGACCTCTGTACTTTTTAACTGGAGACAAGATCTTGCTAAACTGCCCAGGCTGAGCTTGGCGATCTTCCTGCCTCAGCCTCCCAACTACATGGAATTATGGGCATGAACACACCATCATTCATGCCTGACTTGTGAGGTACTTTTACAAGTTCCAAAGCAGTCTCTTCACAAAGGAAGGAGCTGACAATGAGATGAAGGACCCTTCTGAATTAAAAACTACAGATATAATTAGGTCTTGAGGGGCCAGGGAAGATAGCTCTGTGACACAAGGTCCTGTCTGCCAAGTACAAGGTCGTGAATTTGAACTCCAGTTCCGCCAAAATAAAACAAAACAAAAAATAAAATTAGGTCTTGAAGTTTTTATAAAAATATCTGATAACTGAGAAATTGACTTCCTTACACCTTAATTCAATTATGTGCTAAGGAAACAGTCTCAAATTGCATCTCATTTTAAACTAGTAACCCCCAGGCTGGAGAGATAGCTCAGCAGTCTAAGTGCCTGCCTGGCAAACACAACAAACAGAGTTCAATCCCCAGTACTGTATGCCATGCTAGCCACCAAAATTAGGTGTGGTGACACATTCCTATAATCCCAGCACTGGGGAGGCTGAGACAGGAGGATCACTATGAGTCTGAACCACATAGTGAGATCCTGTATCAAATAAACAAAAATTTTTTTTTTTTTTTCGTCTTTTTGAGACATGGTCTTGCTATGCAGTTCAGGATGGCCTTGAGCTCACTTTTGTAGCCCAGGCTGGTCTCGAACTCACATCAATCCTCCTGCCTCAACCTCCCAAGTGCTGGGATTACAGGAGTGCGCCACCACGCCCAGCAACAAAATTTTTTTAATTAAAAAAAAAAAAGTAAACTAGTAACTCCCACCTAATCTATGAGGCAGAATGTGCTTTAGTTTGCTGCTGTTTAAGAGACCAATCAATGCTAGCACTCGGGATGCTGAGGCAGGACTGCTATGGACTAGGGAGGCTAGCCTGGTCTACCCTGAGCACAATCCAGCCTGAACTGTATAGCACAGCTTAAAAATTTAAGAAAAAGAAAAGTTTAAATACCACAGAACACCAAATAATGTGATGCTGACATCATACCTGATACTCGTCTGTCCTCCCAAATCCCACACTTGGAATTTCAGGTTTTTGTATGTCACAGTCTCCACATTAAAGCCAATGGCTGGAAGAGAAATGCAATCACTGCATATGCGGAGCTGTGCACCCTCCCTCCACATACCCAGCTGCCTGCATCTGGGCCATCAGGGGCACTGCACACACGGAGGCCAGCTCACCCTATAGCGCTGCATCACCCCGGTGTGACCGCCTGAGTATTCAGCAGGCTGTGTTTAACAGTGTGGCTTCGCACACACACACACAGAGGCTGGAACTTCGGTGGCCAGCAAGTAAACAAGGACTCAAACGAAGGATGGTCCTGACCTGCAGCATGCTCTCAGGCCGGGTCTCGGGGTCCCCTCTGCAGTACCCCAAGCTCATGCAAAGCAAATCCAGGCCTGCACCAGCTGGAGTGGGCATTCAGGCCATCCTGCCTCAAGGAAGCTAGGGCAGCAGGCAGACGCGGGAGACACCACTGGCATGGAGGGGTAGGGCGGAAGGGCACGGACCAAAACCATTTCCATTTCCCAAGTTCACGAGAACCCCAAGAAAAGGACCCAGAGTCCTAGCAGAATGGTCATTTCAGCTTTTCATTAGAATGATGCTTTGGGTTCTGAGTTACCCATTGGTGTCTTCCCACTGGGATGTGGTGTAGCAACCATGAGAAAAGCCAGCAAGAAGCACTGGCTCCCCTCACGAGCACCGCCCACCACCCAGGGCACCCTGCCAGGGGAGCCAGCACTGCAGGCCAGACAGCTGAGATGCTGACTGCAAACTGCCCTGAGCAGGCTGCAAGGAGGCTTACATGCCAGCTCAAGCACTCAGGCTCTCAGCAAATCCGACCAACAGCAAGAAGGCAGGGTTCACAGTGTCACCCTAATACTTACTAGGAATAGTCGTAACAACTTCTCCGACCTGTAATCTATACAAAATTGTAGTTTTTCCTGCACCATCCAATCCCAAAATTAAAATTCTCATTTCCCGGGTTCCAAAGAGGCTGGAAAAAATACTTGAGAAAAAGCCACCTAAAAGATAGTAAAAACAAAAGTGTAGTCAGTATCATTTTGTGACCTAGGTCCATAAAACATTTCATCTTGCCCTTTTTACAGGGCCTCACTACACAAATCAGACTCTTAGTGATCCTCTCAAGCACTAGGATTACAGATGCATGCCACTATGCCCAGTAGCAGTCACAGTCCCAGTGTGCCCTGGTGTTGGGGCTGGTAGGGCAGGCCCAAGAACAAACCCCAGGTCCCTGTGTCTACCTAAGCGGGGGTTTAATCTGCTGAGCTATCTGGCCGGCCTTAATCTTGCCCCCTTGAAGACATATGCCAGTTAAAAACATTTTCCTAGTTCTGAAGGTAGTCATTTTTGCTTCCATTAACATACATTTTTTGAACATCAAGTAATCAGGGACGTCAGCAGGTCCTAGACAGGGCACCAGGCAGGCACAGTACAGACCAATTAAACACAGCCAAAGCCCCAGCGAGCATCTCCTGACCCACCAGTCACAGCATCCAAGAACCAAGACTGGGAGGTCCTCACATGGCAAGACCAGAATCGCACTGTAACCATCTGCAAATCACTCAAGAGTTCTCCACTAAGCAACAAAACTTGCTCAAAAAATTGTACTCAAAGCAAAAAGCAGGAGCCCGGCAGGATGGCTCAGCGGTCCAAAGCGCCTGCTTGGGAAACCTTGGGTGGCTTCAGGGACCGTGGTTCGATCCCCGGCACCACATGCTGCACCAGCCCTGCCCTCGGGGTGGGCTGAGCAGGCCATAAAAATGAGTGAATAAACAAACAAAGGTTCTGAAACAAGAAAAAAATAAATAAAAATAAAAACTTCTTTAAAATAAAAAAAACAAAAAGCAATGAGAACTACCTTTGAAAGAAAGTTCATTTTATAAAACAAAGCAACATCCAGCAGTGTTACACACCTGTCATCCCAGCACGAGGGAGGCTGAGGCAGGAAGAGCACTGAGAGTTCCCTGAGCCACACAGTTCAAGATGCTGTCCTGAACACAGCTACGTACTGTCTCAAAAAAAAACAATCAAACAAAAAGGTACGTCCAAATGCACCAAGAAACATGTCCAGAAAACTTTCAGAGTACAATTTTGGGTAACATTAAGATACTTGTGGCACCATCCCATTCCAATCAAAATTCACTTAAAAAGATAAAAACAAAGCTATACTAAGAACACAAAAAGAAATCGGGCATAGTGACGGACACCTGCCACCCTAGCACTTGGGAGGCTGAGGCAGGATGACTGTTTAGAGTTCAAGACCAGCCTGGACTACAAAATGAGCTCAAGGCCAGCTTAAACTGCATGCACAGAGAGACTGCCTCAAAAAGGCAGGCAGACAGACAACAGAAATGAAGTGACACTTTCTTTTGGGTTTTCTGTTGGTGGGGGACTGTTTTGAGATTGAGTCTAAGTAGTTCAGCCTGGCCATCAACTCACTATTGTAGCCCAGGGTGGCCTCGAACTTGAAGCAACCTTCTGCCTCAGCCTCGGGAGAGCTGGTATGACAGGTGTGTGCCACCACACGCGGTCTCGCACAAGTAGTTATCAGGAAAACACCTGGCACAACCTAGAGCTGAGGGGCTGGGAAATAAACTCGCCAGGGGCTAATGAACATCTTCGGAGAGGGCGCAGCACACGCGTGGCTTAGCAAAGTCTTTGTGCCAGTGACAGATGGAAAGGGCGGAAGGAACCGAGGGCGACACCCGCAGCAAGCTGTCCCCGCCAGCACCAAGAAGAGCCGCAAGCCGGAGGCCGGCGCCTTCCGTGCGAAGGCGGCCAGGCTCGGAAGCTGCAGCTGGGAGCTCCGGCCAGCGGGGCGCTCGGGGCCTGCAGTGACAGCGCAGCCTCAGCACAGCGCCACAGCCGCGACGCAGGCCGCGCGCCCGCAGCAGTCGCCGTCCCTCCCCACGCATCTCACCGCGACCCCAAGGCGACCGCGACAGGCTGCGCGGGAAAGCCCGAGCCGCAGGGACGCAGACGGGTGGAGCGGGGGAGAACAAGGCGACACGGCGGCGACCCCGCCCCAGCCCAGGCTTCCACCGCGCGAGTCCAGCGGGCGTACGAGGGCGGCGGCGTCCGCGGCCCGGCCCGGCCGGCAGGTGCGCAACCGAGAGAGCCCCGTTCCTGGCTCCGGCCCCTAAGACTCCTCACCCATGATGACCGTCGGTCTGCCCGCGCCTCGCTCGGCAGCGACTCCTACGCGACGTCGGCGCCGCCACCCCTGCCCGCCCTGGTCCGGCCGCGGCCCCAGCGGTCCCAGCCGGCGAGGTCAGCCGCCACAACTTCCACGTCGGACTTGGCGGGGGTGGGGCGGGGGCGAGCTGCCAGAGCGACTGCGCGTGCGCTCGGCGGCCTGAACGTCCGCGCCGGTACTTTCGGCCGAAGACCGGTTTGCAAGGGATCTATCCTAAAGACATTGGAACCAATAAAAATTTAGAAAATCTTCCTCGTTCTTGATTCTTCTTTTTAGCCCAGGAAAAGCATCTTAATTAGGTAAATTTTAGTTTGAATTTTTAATTCGGACAACGAAGCGTGTCGAATCGGCGGAAACGGAACACGAGAACGCCGTCGAGGAAGCGGCGCACAGCACGCAGGCGCAGTCTGCGGAGCCTCAGGGTGGCTGGTCCTGGCCGCAGTTGTGCTGAGTCTCGTCTCCGCCCGACTCCGGCCGTAGGAAACGGGCTACGTCATAATCCAGGGCCTCTGCCGCCCGCCTTCGCGGGCGCCTTATGCCGGGCCGCGGCTGGAGGAGCAGCGAGCCTCTGGTATTATCCCGCTGCCTGAGGTCGGGGTTTGGTTCCTCGAGGGGCGTCCTTCGGAAGCTGAATCGAATTGTGCTTGACAGCGAAGTGTGCTGGAGAGCAGGGGAGAAGGGAGGAGCGAGTCTCCATGGTCTTTTGGTTATGTGGGCGTTTTTTGTTTTTTTTTTTTTTTGAGACAGGGTCTCGCTATGCAGTTGAGGCTGGTCCTGAGCTCACTTTTGTAGCCCAGGCTGGTCTCGAACTCGCACCAATCCTCCTGCCTCAGCCTCCCGAGTGCTGGGATTACAGGCGTGAGCCACCACGCCCGGCCATGTGGGCGTTTTTGAAACAGAATCACGCGGTGTAGCCCAGGCTGGCCTTGAACTCGCAAGTGCTGGGATGTCAGGCGTGCACCACCACGCCAGGCTTAGAAGTATTCATACTTTGAACAGTGTATGAACAGCCAAACAATTCGTTTCCCAGTGTTACTGAGCTATAATTACAAATAAAAATTTAAATGATTGAGGTATACTAATATATATTAGTATATATATTATACTAATATATATATACATATACATATATATATATATATATATGGATGTATATGGATGTCGCAACCTAACACCTGACAGACACTTTCTTTTCTAGTTTGTTGGTTTCTATTCTTTGGGTTCTCATACAAAGGAAACCTTGTGTTACACCGTTATTTTCCTCTATGATGATATCATAGACAGCTGGGTTACATAGAAATACTATAGGCAGCTGGGCGTGGTGGCACACACCTGTAATCCCACCACTTGGGAAGCTGAGGCAGGAGGATCAGTGGGAGTTTGAGACCAGCCTGGGCTACAAAAGTGAGCTCAAGGCCAGCCTAAACTACAGAGCAAGACCCTGTCTCCAAAAGACAGAAAAGGAAGAAAAAAATACTATAGGTGGACAGGGCCTGTGTCAAAGTTGCTAGTATGCAAGACAGGATACCTTCCAACTGTGGGGGAGACAGGCACCTCCACTGTGGGCCAGACCTCAAGACAAAAGATTAAACAGTGAACTCACCTACCAGGAAGAGCCACTAACCCAGCCCCTACAGGAAAGAGCCTGTCCTGTATTCATGTCCCCAGGCTGCATCATTCGCTTTCCCATTTGATCCTGATAGAATCATTTATACTTGTAAATCTCATTGGTTGACCATAGTTTTGTCCCACCTCTTGTGTGAGTTGCCATGTTTCCTACCTTGGAGCAGCCTCACCTCATGGATTTGCTCTGCACCCCCAAAAAGACAGGTTCCTGGGCAACCACATGGTCCCTTCATACCACTCAGACAGAAGCTTTCTTTCCCTCAGTCAACACAATCTGCTCTTGACCTCCACTGTTCTAAGGTTGATTCTTCACCTTTAGAGAATACAAACTTGTCCCAGGCATTGTTCAGGATGGGAGCTTCTTCACCCTGTATCAGTGAAGAGCTAGATCATTTTCAGATCCACAACTGCATTATTGTCCTGCTTTGGGGCGGCTTTTGCAAGGGAACAATACAATACAGGAGACATTTTTATAAGATTTTATAGTCACCCAAAGAATCCAAAAGTGCAGGAAATCCATCCACACACTAAAGACCAAAGAATCTTGTTAGGATTTTCCATGGCAGAGTAGAAGAGAAAGGGGGGGGGGCTTCATTGACTCTGAGGAGACAGAGAGGACCTCCAGGAGATAGGGGGACCCTCTGACCTGAGGCAGAGGTGGGGCTGAGATTGTGTGGACTTTGCTAGGAGCAGAGCTAGAGAGGCAGGTTCCGTGGCTCATAAGGAGCTGATTGGGGTCTCCCTTGTGGCATAGGAAAAGTAAAAGGAAGTTGTATTCAGACTGGGGTGGGGGTGAAGGAAGAGGTGGTCCCTGGGAAGATCAGCTGTTGTTTTGGGACAAGTCCAACCTCCAACCGGAGGCCTAGAGCCAAAGACAGTATCTCCTGCAGGCAGGCTTCACGGATCTACAGTGCGAAGGCTCAGAGGGCAGTGGTGGGATCTAGGAAGTCTGTGCCATGGGGTGAAGGATCTGTGCCAGCAGGCTGGGGGATCTGAGGGCGGGCCAAATAGCTCAGCGAATTTAAGTGCCTGCAAGCAGAGGCCGGGTTTCAAAACCCCAGCCTGCTGTGCAGCTCCCCCCATCCCCCTCACCCCAGGACACACTGAGACTGCAATTGAGATGGCCTGGTTGCGCACTCCCTAATCCCAGCTCTTGGGAGGCTGTAAACAGGCAGATGACTAAGAGTCCAATCTAGTAGTGAGACCCTGAACGCCCTGTAGACCCTTCTCTAAAATACAAAAAAGGGGGGGAAAAAAGGAATGAGGGATCTGAACTACAGCCAGGAAGCAATGCTCAAGAAACTTTTCAGAGAGCTGGGCGTGGTGGCTCACGCCTGTAATCCCAGCACTCGGGAGACTGAGGCAGGAGGATTGGTGCGAGTTCGAGACCAGCCTGGGCTACAAAAGTGAGCTCAAGGCCAGCCTCAACTGCATAGCGAGACCCTGTCTCAAAAAGAAAAAAAGAAAGAAACTTTTCAGGTGAACAGCGCAGCAGAGAAATAGGCAGAAGGAAAAAGAGAAAGGGGCTTTGAGGACACAGGAGGGAATGTGGGGAAGGATGGGGAATTTCCTCTATCCATTAGACAAAGGGAGGCTGAGGCTTTTATGGCCTTTTGCCAGGGGTGGAGCTTGGAGGGGATGTTTAAATATGCCTGAGGGAACTGATTAGGGGTCTTCCCTGAGGCAGCAGGAAAGGGTGAAAGGAAATCATGTCCTGGGCTGAGTTGGAGAAAAAGCAGGGAGGTGGTCTCGGGGAAAATGAGCTTTTGTTTTAAGGGCATCAGCCATATTAGATGATCACCATAATGACTTTAGCAATTCATACTAGGTCCTGAACCTATCATTCCCAGCTTTTGGTTGTTATGAAAAGGGGCGTCATGTCTTTTAGACTGCTTCCTGCTAAAGTAGGGTGTCGTCCTGGGGGTGAGAAGGGTTGGCAGGACTACAGTTTACATCCATGTTGAGGTTAGTGCCAGGTGTATTGGCTAGGACTAGAAGTTTGTTGTTAGTGACAACTCGCATCAGAGACTGAAGAAAAAGTTTAAAAGGAGCATGTTAAGAGTACAAATGTCATCATGATTAAAAGACATAAGAGGGAAAGTAAGAGGGGGGTCTGTAATCTGAATATGTTATTTTACCGTGGCCATGTTGGAGAGGAGGAGTATCCATTTTTAATTTTTGATATTAATGGGAGGGAAAGGAGGTGGAGTCGTCTGGAGGACCTTGACTCAGCCGTACTGAGGGGCCTTATCAGAGGTATAGAATAATGTGGTGGACTAAGAGGGCTGCAAGTGACAATAGTGATAGAAGGATCTTTTATGAACAATAAGTGGATTTGTTGTATGTGAGCAGTCACAAGTGTTGGAGCTGTCTTAGGTGTGACGGGCCCACTAAGGTGAAGGGTGAGTGGGCTGGGATAGATTGTCTTCAAGTGAACAATTTTGTCTCTTGTGTTAGTGTGGCTGCTGCTGTAAGTGCACGGAGACATGGAGTCTGTGGGCTGTGCTGTCTGGTTGTTTACAAAGGGAGGCCACTCCTTTGAGTGATGGTCCCTGAAAGGATGGTCCCTTTTCTTGTCCTAAAACACCCACTGAGTTGTCACCTTGACAGGTGGTGTACAGGGCAAAAGGCTGAGTGGTGTTGGGTGAGGTGAAGGCTGGGCCCTTGGGAGGGCCTGTTGGAGGAACATATAGGAGCAACAGGGTCAAGGGGGCTCTAACAGGGAACCTTTTGATGCCCTGTAGAGTGGCTGTGGTAGAGAAGCAAAGCTGGGAACCCAGAGGTTGAAGAAATTAGCCAAACCAAAGAAGGAGAGAACTTGCTGTTCTGTGGCAGGTGCCAGAAGGTCACCAAGGAGAGCTTCGTGGTCAGCTGTGATCACACAAAGGATGAGAGTGAGGGTGAGTCTTAGATATTGGACTTTTGGTGAGGCTCTCTGAGCTTTGGAGGGAGAGAGCCTGCAACCTCATCCTGACAGAAAATTGAAAGGGCCAAGTGTGTGTTGTAGGGCTAAGGCATGAGAGGGAGAGCAAAGGAGGAGGTGGTCAGTGCATTGGAGGAGCAGGCTGGGCTGGAGGTTAAGGGTTTTGAGATCAGCAGAGGGGGCTTGGCTAGTGAAGCGAGGGCTGTCTCCAAACCCCTGAGGCAGGACTGTCCATGTGAGCTGGTGAGAATGGAGAGTATCTGAATCAGTCTACGTGAAGGCAAAGAGGTCTTGGCATTTGGGTGTACAGGAATGGTGAAGAAGGCAGATGGGCTTGAGTCTGTCTTGATGTTTGGGGGATATTGGGTATTGGGAATGTACGGAAAGTGTGCGATCTCTGAGGCACACTAATCTAGGAGTGGCATGTGTGGCATGAGTGGGACTGGAAGTGTCTCAGAGTATGTGGTCGACAAGGGAAAAAGGAGCTGGCTGTGTATAGAGGCTGGTTCTGTGGGATGTGTACTGTGGGGAGAGAGAGAGGTGAAAGAGAAGTGGATTTTGGGGGGATGGTCTCTCCCCATGAGAGGTATGGGACAGGTTGGGATCACAGGAAATTATGAGTGAAGAACAGTATCTGGAGTCAGCAGGGAATGGGCCTCTCTGAAGGGGTCCTGTAGGTCAGCCATCAACACCCACTGTGGAGACTGTAGAGCTAATACAGCGACTTTAGAACTCAGGAAGGTCACTATATGTGGTCTTCATGTCAGCAAGAAAAGTTTTTTACCTGAGATGTCCAGCGAGACTCAGCACTCTGACAAAGGTACTTGATGTGGGCCATGGAAGCCAAGGCTCTGTTGTTGCTCTTCAGCAGCAAGACCAAAAGGTTGGGCATTGATGGATCTGGCTGTAGCGAGGTTTGTTATGCAGAGAGGGAATTGGATGAATTAGCCGCTCTTTAGCAGACAGGGCAGTCGCATTTCTAGGGACCCTGGAGCTTCTAGATGTCCCAGTGATGGCTGGAGGTTGGGGCTGGCTTGTGCCCAGTGTCGTTCTTCACTGCAAGTGAAACCATCCAGGAAGGGCCTGGGTGGAAGAGGTGTTTAGGTTCAGCATCACCTTGTCAAGGTCCTGCTCTGATGGGAGTGTCGAGTGTCGTAGCCAAAAGGTGGCACCCCGTGTACAGTTAATGTTGGCCTCTATTAATGAAGGCACGAAAGTTAGATTAAATAGGTTTTCCTGTGGAGTTTGAGGGCCTTGATATGAATGTCAGGAGCAGATGAGGGTATAAAATAGAAATTAATAACAATTGTTCCAGCTGGGCGTGGTGGCTCACGCCTGTAATCCCAGCACTTGGGAGGCTGAGGCAGGAGGATCAGTGCAAGTTGGAGACCAGCCTGGGCTACAAAAGTGAGCTCAAGGCCAGCCTGAACTGCATAGTGAGACTCTGTCTCAAAAAGACAAAAAAAAAAAAAAAAAAGACAAACAATTGTTCCGCTAGGAATATCTGGATCTACATTAGTACATTTAGTTTGGAGTAATACATTTAATTATTAGGATGTTATCTGAGTATCAAGTACCTTGAAATATAAAGTATAACCAGAGAACTGTTTATTTCTTACCAACCATGAACATTTTAACAGCTAAATCCCTGTAGAAAGTTAATGGACAACAGTTACATACTTCTGCAGAGAACATTTGACATCAGTAGTTATATATGGTAGAACAGAATAGTGTAGCAATCATAACAGATGGTGAAACCTCCATTTTGGTTTGGCCTCTCTAAATGTAATGGCACTTAGCAGTATACATGTCACATGAGTTTTACTTAGAAATTTATCATTTGAGGCCAGGCGTGGTGGCACACACCTGTAATCCCAGCAGTCAGGAGGCTGAGGCAGAAGGATCGGTGTGAGTTCAAGACCAGCCTGGGCTACAAAAGTGAGCTCAAGGCCAGCCCAAGCTACACAGCAAGACCCTGTCTGAAAAAGACAAAAAAAGAAAGAAAGAAAGAAAGAAAGAAAGAAATTTATCATCTGACTCATGACCTCATGTTGGCTTGACAAGAACTCTTATTATGAATACTTAGAGCATAAGAGAGAGGCATTTATTTATTTATTTATTTATTTATTTATTTATTTATTTATTTTGCTTTTTGAGACAGGGTCTCGCTATGCAGTTGAGGCTGGCCTTGAGCTCACTTTTGTAGCCCAGGCTGGTCTCGAACTTGCACCAATCTTCCTGCCTCAGCCTCCCAAGTGCTGGGATTACAGGCGTGAGCCACCACGCCCGGCTAGAGAGGCATATATTTAAATCTGAAAGAAAATTTACATTGTAGAGTGCTGTACATTTGGAAGGCATGGATATATTTAATACATTGAGCATCCTTTTATGAGAATACCTTATTTTTTTATTTTTTGAAAAATTTGCCGGGTGTGGTGGTACACACCTGTAATCCCAGCACTGGGGAGGCTGAGGCAGGAGGATCAGTGTGAGTTTGAGACCAGCTTGTGAGTTTTGAGACCAGCTTGGTCTACAAAAGTGAGCTCAAGGCCAGCCTGAACTGCATAGCGAGACCCTGTCTCAAAAAGACAAAAAAAAAAAAAAAAAA
>PVJA010053285.1:0-12042 GCA_004027025.1 Myocastor coypus
AAAAAAAAAAAAAAAAAAAAAAAAAAAAAAAAAAAAAAAAAAAAAAAAAAAAAAAAAAAAAAAAAAAAAAAAAAAAAAAAAAAAAAAAAAAAAAAAAAAAAAAAAAAAAAAAAAAAAAAAGAAAAGTACCTGTAGGGGAAAAAACAAAAATATTTGACAGAGAAAGGTAGAAGTCAGAAACCAAAATTTTCATCTACACAGTCAAATTGAGTGAATCTGAATGACATAAATAGCATGATGATTATTGAACACATAATATCTTAAAGAAAATAGACATTAAAACAAAACTGTAAGATATCCAGAGAAGGAGTAGTTGAATAGAAGTGCCTCCTTCATTAAGTAGACCTTCCTCTGTCTGACCCTGTCCAGGCCTGAAATACATGGATATTTGAACTTGGAAATATTTTTTTCAATCTGCCTTATAAAAACTATACCCAGGTAGCCAGTGTGACCCTTGGTGACCAGCATTCTTCCAGGTCCCTTGCTCCCCGCACTGCAGCGCTTGTTCCACATTTTGAGCACCCAGTAAGCATCCCTAATCTAAAATTTTGAAACCTAAAATGCTCCAAAATATGGAACCAGTGCCAGCCAGATAGCTCATTGGACTAAATTCCTGCCAGATACTTAGGCAGAGCGCAGTGACAAGAATTTCATCCCCAGTGTGCTGTGCTGGCCCCGCCCCCAGGTGTGCTCCCTGAGACAGGAGAATCACTTCGAGTTCAATTTATGTAGTGAGACCCTGTAGACCCTGTATTAAAATGCTAAATAAATAAATAAATATGGGACCAAAGTTTCAGGTGGTCAACTAGTTATGTATATGTTCCAGATTTCAAAAGCCTTCAAAATCTGAAACATTTCTGATCCCAAGGATCTTGGATAAGGGACTCACCCTTAAACCTGTATAACCCTTTAGAGTACTTTATACTCTATCAGAACATTCATGTCCTCCATTTCAGATATGCTTCAAACCCTTTTCAGATAGGAAGGACAATATTATTGGCTTCTCTGTGAAATCCAATTGCCTTAGCTATGGGCTGGTACCTGGTAGTGTAGCATATCAAATAAGAATTTGCTATCATTAGAATTTAGGTCCAGCAGAGCTTATTAGAAAGAATAAGCCTAGGGGGCTTGCCAGGTAGCTCTGTTGGTTAAAGTACATGATTCAGCAAACTCTCAGGAGCCATGGACCGCTTTTAGATCCCCACCCCTACATGGAGACCCACCCTTAAGGCAGCCTCTGCCAGGCAAAAAGAAAGAAGGAAAGGAAGAAAGGAAGAAAGGAAGAAAGGAAGGAAGGAAGGAAGGAAGGAAGGAAGGAAGGGAGAGAGAGAGAGAAAGAAAGAAAGAAAGAAAGAAAGAAAGAAAGAAAGAAAGAAAGAAAGAAAGAAAGAAAGAAAGAGAAAGAAGATTAGTTTTCTGTTGCAATACAATAAATCCTAACTAATTTCTCAGCTGAAAGCAACACCTATGTATTACTTCAAAAATCTTTACATCAGAAATGCTAGAATAATCATACAGCTCACAAAGCTGAGGTCATGATACTGGCCATACTGTGTTTGTCATCCGAATCTGAGGTCCTCTCCTAAAACTGACACAGACAGCTGTCAGAATTTAGTACTTTGTGGTTGGAGGCCTGAGGTCCCTGTTTGCGGCTGGCTGTTACCCAGAAGTCATGCTTAGCTCATAAAGACAGCCTCACGTCTTAGTTATCTGGTCTTCCTTTGACAGCCAATTTCCTCAAAGCCTGCAGGAGAATTTCCCCAATTTCTGCAAAATCATCTTAAATATGGTAATGTAAATACATCACTGAGACCCATCATCCTCTCAGGAGCCTACACTCCAGAGAGGGACATCATATGTAGTGCAGACACTTCCGTATGCCAGGAGTGGGAGTCTGGTGCCATTTTTGAGTGACACATACCACATGACATGAGCCTTCGCTACACAGAGGGGAATCAACTTGACTGCCTTGAACTTTGTGTCAAAATTAGAGCAATCCTACCCCCTCAGAGAAGTTGTAAGAATCTAAAGTGCTAACATCTGGACAGTATTTGGCGCGTGAAAGTCATTTATACACTCTGCTGCCCTAGCCACCACACACACGCACCACTGCCTACAGGTACACTTGGTCAGTGCCGATAATTACAAGGCAGCCTGCTGCCAACTACCACAGTAAACTATGGGCCTAAACACTGGTGTAGGGAACATACAGAAGGATGACTAGCTCACCTTAGTTCATCTTTGGTGAAGCTATCCAGTAGTAGGTTTTGCACATGTCAAGTATCCCCTGAACCCAAAACTCTGTGGTAGTAATGCGTGAGGAAACTAAGGCTCTCCTAAGTTTCCTGTCTACCCAAACACACACAGTGAATAATCAGGAGAAAAAGAGAGAAAGAGAAAGAGAGAGAGAGAGAGAGAGAGAGAAAGAGAGAGAGAGAGAGAGAGAGAGAGAGAGAGAGAGAGAGACTGTGTGTGTGTGTGTGTGTGTGTGTGTGTGTGTGTGTGTGCGATTCATGAAAAAGGAATGCAAAGAATTTCCCTTCCCCTCAGGGAGAAGGCTGGGCCCCTTTACCCTCACCAGAGAGTGCATAGATTTTTAACATGTAGCAAAGAGCCATCAATTCCTATTGTGGGAGAAAAGGAAAAGGAGCTAAAAGAATATTTTGTGAATAAAGGAGACAGTGGAAGAGAAAGAGAGAGAGAACTGGAATGAGTGATTGAGAACTCATTTCTCCCACTATTTGGTGCTAGTTTAACTGTCCAAAACAGTCCTTTGTTGTGAAGTTATGGTGGTAGTGTCATTATTTCCCTACTGAAAACAAAAACAAAAGCAAAAACAAAAAACTCTTAAAATCAGAAACAAGATCAATAGCACAAATATTACTTTCTTAGTTAAAATAGAACAGTTTCTGAATAACTCTTCCCACTCAGAGGGTTATATGCCCAAGTACAATTTCTAATGCATAGAAATGATGTATTTATTTAGAAAGATTACTCCAGAGTCTTCTAAAAAAGAGAGGAGCTTAATAATTGACAAGGAAGAGTTGACATCACAGAAAAAAACTTCTTGGTTTTCTTAGTCTCTTTAATTGGAGTTTTATTTATTTTATTTTTAAAAAGCCTTCAGATAAATGTGCAGTAAATCTACCAGGCTGATACAAAGGACTTGGAAAGAAAACAAAGTGTTAACACAATTTCTTTTTTAATTTTTAAAATTAAATTAAACTAAACAGTTTTTGTCTAAGGGTAGTCGTGATTTTACAATTTTATATTCAATTTCAAAAGTTAAGAATTAGACTAGTGATTCATACATTATGTTTAAATCTTCTTTGGTCAAAATGCTGTAATAGCTTTATATTTAATTTAATAGATGCACATTTAAACTTTTTAAATTAAAAATAATTGTAAGATACAGGGTGAAATTTTACCCGTGCGTATATTGTGGAATGATTTCTTACTTTTGGTAAGATTTTCTGTAAAAAAGGAAAACAAGGGGCTGGGGAGCTAGCTCTGAGGCACAAGTGCCTGCCTGGCAAGTGCAAGGTCATGAATTTGAACCCCAGTCCCACCAAAAAAAAAAAAGAAGAAGAAGAAAACAAGTATGATATTTAAATGAAGAAGGTGATGTTCAAATAATATAGCCATTTATACTTGCTAAAATGGTTTCTCTTTCTCTCTCTCTCTCTTTTTTTTTTTTTTTTCCAGTACCAGGGATTGAACTCAGGACCCTGTGCTTGCCAGGCAAGCATTTATTCTACTGAGCTATCTCTCCGACTCTATACTTGCTAAAATGGAAGATGGCACAAAGAAGTGTGTGTGTGTGTGTGTGTGTGTGTGTGTGTGTGTGTGTGAATAAAAACAATGTCTCTCTAGCCGAAGTCCATGCAAAAAGAAAAGGCAAAATTTTCAAAGTTATGAATCAGTGACGGCAAACTTTGAAGGTGAATGTATCAGACGAAGATATTGGAAGACAAAATTGGACCATTATTTTACCAGCTGTCATGTAGTCAGAAAAAGCCTTTCAAGGGCCAGTGAGATAGTTCAGTGGAACAAGCTTAGGCAAGCACAGGGACCAAGGTTTGATCCCCAGCACCACATGCCACACCTGGCCTCTGAGGCCAGGCATGGTGGTGCACACCTGTAATCCCAGCACTGGGGAGGCTGAAAACAGTAGGATCACTATGAGTCCAAGCTATATAGTGAGATCTGTACCAAATACATGAGAAAAATAAAAAAGAAGAAAAGAAAGAGGGCAGTGAGATAGCTCAGCAATCTAAAGCACCTGCTTAGGCAAGTTTAGGCAAAGCACAGGGACTGCAATTGTATCTTTGGCACCACATGCTGCTCCTACCCCACCCTCAGAGAGGGCAGGGCCAACCACAAAAATTAAATAAAGAATAAAAAAATAAAAAAGAAGAAAAGAAAGAAAAAGCCTTTCAGTAGCTGCCTTGCTTAAATCACATTTATAGGTGATTTAATTAGAATAATGAATATATTCGATGCAAAAAGACTTTCATTACCTCAGAACTCAGCTCTAATAAGATTCAAAGTTAAAAGTTGTTTCCTTGGCCTAAAACATTTAATTCTAAAATTGTGAAACACTACAGACATATAAATTAGCAGTAATGTGCCAGAGGCAGAAACTATGTCATCTACACATTTTCCTTTGCCTTTCTTCTTTAGTAATAAAATTTGATTTTCTTACTTTTCTTTTGAGCAGCCTTGGGTCCAGCCAAGACTGTCTTTCCTGTGTGGAAAGGTTTGGACAGTAACATATAGACGGAAACCTTTGCAAATGAGTTTCAGGATAGCTTTGTAAGAGGCAGCGATTCACCTGAGGAGGGTGCCTCTTCTGCTCTTGCCTGAAGCAGACACAATGACTGAGGCCACACTGTCTCACTGCTAATGGACATGAGGAAGGGTGACAGAGTAGAAAGATGAGAGAATACTGAGTCCCTAATTATGTCCTGGGCACTTGGGGCTCCAGCTCCAGATGTACTTAGACAAGACTACAGTTTTCCAGGACCCACACCATAGGCCATCAGCATCAGTCCTACTTTGATGTGACCTTGAGAAGGCAGCACTGCGTAACGATGTTGGCTTTTTCATCAGCCTTGTGAGAGAAGCGTCCTAGTTAGATTTAATTTGATTTTGAAAAGCTAAGAGTGTTGTCTTGCATTTATGTGTGGTGAAATAAAATCTGTATATTTCCAATGTGGTACCTGAAAAAAGGCCCACAGTGGCTTTCTTCGATGTGTATGTACCCATGTGGGCATATCTAAGGAGACATACACAAGGAAATATGGCATCAGACCTTGACCACTACTCTCATCTTTCCAGGTAGTCATCTTAGTCACATTGCAAACAATGCCATCTTGATCTCATTCAGAATATCTGAGCTTTGTGAGTAAAACTTTATGAGATGTTTTGTTACAATCAATTTTCTTTATACTCTTTTTATCCCAAAAGCTAATTCACATGTGCCCTCCTTAAGACAGCCAGATACAGAGCTGAGGTGATAGCTCAGTGGCATAAGATCCTGCCTGTCAAGAGCAGGGTCCTGAGTTTGATTCCTGGTAACAACAACAACAAAACCCCAGCAGGATACAATATAGTGAAACCTAAATGTGATGATATATAAATTGGGAAGGGGGATTTACATTGCAAAGGGATTTTGAATGCTGACTCCCTGAAGGGCAAACATACTGTAATTCAAGCTACTACTTCAACACAAAATTGAAATAGCTCTCAAGTCCAGTTGAAAGCAAGGGGAAAATACTATTTTAAGGATCTAGCTTCACTTAAGACATCCTTGTGATTGAGCTGTTTTCTTAGGCCTGTCCCTGTTGCTGAGAACAATAGCTGACAGCCACCACTTGACGGAGAAGAGGTTGACTTTGGCCCGCATTTCCAGTCCACAGTCTGCAGGCTCTGAGGCAGAAACTGCACGGCAGAGGAGAGCTTCACTTCCAAGCAGCTGGAAAGAAAAAGAAAAGCAAAACTCCAAGAATAAGAACACACCCTTCCAGATAGTTCTGTGGACTGAGTGGGGTTGATCCCGGGCCTGTGGTGCTGGCCCCACCCCCTGGGACACGCTGAGATGGCGACTGAGACTGGGCGTGGTGGCAAGTGCTTGGGAAGCTGAAAACGGAATCCCTATGAGCCTGATCTGTGCAGGGAGACCCTGCAGACCCTGCACTAAATACATTTTTAAAAAATTCACTTTTTCAGGTCTCGCTCCCCACTGAGTTCTCCTTTCATCTGGCCTCACCGCCTAACAGCACTGTTAGCCATCAAAGTCTTCTATAGATGGCGCCAATGATGATTATACCTCTGTCTCCATCCTATCGTCTCCTAAAAACATGAGACTTTGGGAGGATATCAGAGCTGTAAACCCCAACTGGCATTCAGTCTTACACTGGCCACGGTCTTACACAATGGGACTAGGGCACAGTTTTCCTTGTGTCATGAACTAGAAGAAAGATAAGCACAGTAATTAATTTCCCATGATCCTTTCTTGCAGAGTCGTTTGAGTCAGTGGTTTGGTCCTAAGTCACTCAGGCATTCACTTAGAAATATTACTTAAAACCCACTGTCCCCAGACTACACTGGGTGCTGGGTATTCAGAGAATAAACCATGGAGGTACTTTCAAGTGGTCCATTCACAGACAAGCAGTCACAGTGGTTTGTAATGATTGTAAGATTGTAAATATCGACTTTGCAAGGAAGTGCTACAGTTGAATCACGTATTGTCTGAGAATAGAGCTGTCCCATGCATGGTTCTCTCTCTGCCTTGATTCCTGCAAGGTTCCACTGGGTTCAGCAAGTCAGGCTTAGAAAAGCAATCACAATTCCAACACTGTAACGGTTGTGCCTGTTATTTATTTTTATTTTTGAGATAGGGTCTCACTATGCAGTTCAGGCTAGCCTTGAGCTCACTTTTGTAGCCCAGGCTGGTCTTGAACTTGCCCCGATCTCCCTGCCTCCTGCCTCCCAAGAGCTGGGATTATAGGTGTGCTCCATCATGCCTGACTCTGTGTCTGATTTTGACTAACAAAATTTTTCACCTTTGAATTATAGGAACCAGAAAAGAATATAGTCTCTAGGTCAGTAAAGGACCTTTAAAAAAATGCATGATTTTTTTTTTTTTACATTAAGCTATATAATTCTACAAATAGGCAAGGATAGATTGATCTGAAAACTATGATAACCTGAAGAATAGAAAATGGCTGTAGCATCATTTTCTCCAAGGGGATTCATCATGAATTCAGCCCCTTGAAATTTCAACAGTGAGCCTATGAGGAAGCAGGACCAGAAAAGGATAATAGCTTAGGCATCGTAGGTGGGGAGGATCGGTACTGTCAGACCTGCACTGGGACTCCAGCAGAGACACGTCCAGAGACACGTCCGTGCTATGGGAGGAGCAGATAGTTCACAGGTGACACCAGTGGAAACTCTTCTGTTGGAAGGGTGGATCTTGCCCCAAGGGCCTCCCCTAGGTCATCCTTGCAGAAATCAGATTCACTCAAGGCCAAGAAAAGGCTAGCTCAGAGCTGCTGCAAGCCTAAGGAGATATATTGTTTTCTTTTCAAATTTATCTTTTTACCCTTCTACCTGCCATAAAAAGGCCAAGAGGGAGGAGAAATTTTGGTTTAGTTCCATCCTAGCTAGAGCCAGCAGCTGTCGCTCACACAGGGGCCAGCTCACCAGGGCAGATGATTACAGTGGTGTCCGAGATCCCATCACCAGCCCCCAGGTGTCCAAGGCTGTCTCTGTGCACAGAATGAAGGAGCACAGGGGCTGGCTGCTCTGGCCAGTAACTCAGGATCTGTTTATCCTCTTCTCAGTGGTAAATAGCTTAGGGAGGAAAAATAGACTCTCACCTAATTCGGATTAACCTAATGTTTTCTTCACAGCCACTATGTTACTCACAGATACAGACACTATTTTTAAAATTACATTAAAAACACACTTGTTACAGAAAAAGGAGGGATTGAAGGGAGGAGAAAAGGGAAAAGAAGATTCCTAAACTACCCAAAGGATCATGTTTGGCTGAAACAAGAACTGAGGAGGAAGTGGTACAAGGGTGGGGTCGCAGACCCACTTCATCAAGGGTGTAGTTTTGCAGGGCAGAAATTCAGCAGGGCACACAAACATGGTGTCTTCTGCTGCATAATACCTCTCAGACCTCCACAGGGATGGTTTGAATGGTTGCAAGTGGCTGGGCCACCTCAACTTGGGGGCCTGGATCTCAAGTCTTCATCCTGGATTTTTTTTTTTTTTTTTTTAATTCACCTTCATGTGGCATCCTCCAACAGTGGAATGGTCAAGATGGTTTCTTCAGTTATATGCGAAGAGCCCATATTGGGAAGCTAAGTGATGGGAAGATTCTCTGTCTCTCTGTCTCTCTATCTGTCTCTCTGTCTCTCACACACATACATACACTCTGTCTCTCTCCCTGTCTCTGTCTCTCTGTCTATCTCTATCTCTCTCTGTCTCTATCTCTCTCTGTCTCTGTCTTTCTATTTCTCTGTCTCTTTCTCTCACTCTATCTCTCTCCCTATCTCTGTCTGTCTCTGTCTGTCTCTGTCTCTCTCTGTCTATATCTTTCTCTGTCTCTCTCTCTGTGTCTCTGTCTCTCTCTGTCTCTGTCTCTCTTCCTGTCTCTGTCTCTCTGTCTCTCTGTCTCTCTGTCTCTCTGTCTCTCTGTCTCTCTGTCTCTCTCTCTCTCTCTCTCTCTCTCTCTGTGTGTCTCTCTCTGTATCCCTCCATACAAATGCAGCATTTCCATTTGGCCAGCTATGGTGGCTCATCTTGTTACGTATGGCTTTCAAGAAGTCAGCATGGAACTTTTCAGTCCTCTGAAAAGACAAGAAGACAAGCCTACATGTTGCTTCTGCTATACTCTTTGATCAGAGGGGTCATAGGTCTTCCAGATCAAAGGCAGGGATATAGACCCTACCTCTCAATGGGAGGAGTATCAAATAATTTGGAGATATTTTAAATTTATTACAATATGCAAAGAAAAGATAGGTAACTTGGCATGGTGGTGCTATAATTCCAGTACTAAGCAGGCTGAGGCAGGAAGAGCATAAGTTCAAGGACAGCCTGAGCTACTTCAGGAGGGAGTTTAAGTCCTGCTTGGAGATAGAAAAGGAGAGACGGGGAGCAAAGGAGGAAAGAAAGGAGGGTGAAAGTAAAAAGGAAGAGGGAGGAAGGGAGGGAGGGAAAGAAGACAAAAGGGAGAGAAAGAGGAGAGGAGGGAAAGGATCAAAAAATAAGAGAAAGAGAGACAGAGAGAGAGAGAGAGAGAGAGAGAGAGAGGCCTAGGTTTTGCCCAGATGAGGTTTATGGATTGCTTTCACTCATGATGTGTGAACCAGTTAAAGACAGAATCAGAGTTAAAGTCATTGTAACTTACAGTCCTAAATGATCCTTCCTAAACCTTGCAGCTATATCTCATATGTGGTTTTCCTTTTTCTAGATCTTGAAGCCATCTTCAGTAGATAATAAATTACAGAGTTTGTTATATAATATTCAGGAGAATATTTATTAATTTAAAAAATTTGGTTTTTGTTATGTTGCTCTTTTTTGCCTTTATTTTTTTTAATTTTTAACTGGGAAAAAAAAAAGTATACATTTAGAATTAGCCAGCTGGACTCGGTTTAGATGATCCCAACTTTGTTGGCAACATCCAGTGCATCATAATTAGGAACCAGGTGCACATACACCTTTTTCTCTCCATCAGGCCTGAGTAGGGGATTGACCTTGGCAACACCGATGTCATAGAGCTTCTTTATAACTTGCTTGATTTGGCGCTTATTGGCTTTGACATCCACAATGAACACAAGTGTGTTGTTGTCCTCGATCTTTTTTAAGGCTGACTCTGTAGTCTGGAGAACTTGATGCTGGCATAGTGGTCAAGCTTGTTTCTCCTGGGAGTGCTCTTCTGAGGGTATTTGGGCTCCCTACGGAGCTACATTATGCTGGGATGGTGGAAGGTGGGTGACTTTGGTATCTTTTTTTTTGTAGCTGTGGATGCCTTTCAGCATGGCCTTTTTGGCTTTCAAAGCTTTTGTTTTGACTTCAGCTTTGGGAGGGGCCGGGACTTCCTTTTTCATTTTCTGCACCATCTTGGTAAAAAGGCTCTACTTTTGTTCTCTCTTGATGATATGCTCTTATAGCAAGTTCCTCTATGTTGCTTTGCAAATGATAAAGTTTCCAACCTGTAAGTTTATGCCAAGAGAATTTAACAAAGTATTGACTGTATTTTCTGTTTTTTATCAGCTGTATATTTCTTAGAACGAAGGGAAATTTTATAATATGGCATTGTTAAGGTGCTCTGTTTGGGGTACTTATTTGCAAGGCTGCATTAGTTAATTCCCTCCAGACTACAGAATGCATGTCATCTGGACTCATGTCCTCTGATTTGTGTGTGCTCAGATTTTTCCAATGCTCTTTTACCTGTGTTGACAGAGCACATATTTGACAGAATAATATCAAGAAATATAAGATGGCAAGCAGCTGGTCAAAATCCTGTCTGGTAAGAGATTTTATTGAAAATGTTTTATGAATGCAAATCATGCTTTTGTTTCTAGGAATAACCTTTAAATATTTGGTTACATCCCCAGCAGAGATCCTGAAAGAGTCCAGTGCTGTCAAGAATAAAATAGCTGAGGTTCTTCATCTGAAATAACAGCTACTTCAAAAAAAGAGAAGATGAAAATGGGGATGAAGGCACAGAAGCAAAAAGAGAGGAAGCAGAAACAAAAGAAAAGAAGGAAGGAAGGAAGGAGACAGAGAGGGAGGGAGGAAGAAAATAGTGGTTGACTTAAGAATAGTTCCGAAGCCCCCTCCAAGGAGCTTGCAGTGGCCTGCACACTGTGATGTGTACACAGCTTTGGCCTCCCACAGAGGTCATGCTGCCAAGCCATTCCCAACGTCCATACATTAAACAAATTCTTTTTATTCTAGAATGTTGTCTTTTTTTCTTTCCAAGCCAAGATCTCTCTCCCTCTTGCAAATCACGAGACATTTTTCTCCTTACCCAAATTCATCCAAAATCCAACACGTATCTCTCCATATTCCAATGTGTGGCTTACAAACGTCTGTGATGATCTTAAGTTCATCAGGAAAATAATTTGACTCAAGTATGTGTTTGAGCAGAGATGCTTGCGAATACACCAAATTAACATTTTGAAATATGGATGTCTTTGCAGATGATTATTTTAAGTAAAATAATCAAGGATCAGATGTCTTTAAATATCTACCTTTGAAATCCTTCTTGTACTCAGAGAAAGTCTGGATCAAGTTGAAAGGCCAGGTGACTAACCAGCAAGCCAAATGAAGATCTGCAGAGAATATAGAAGGCTTTAAAAAAAAAAAAAAAAAACTGTACTTTCCAAAGATGTGTCTTCTAATTAGAAATGCATCCAAAGTTCCCAGGGTAGTAGTCAAAAGGAATTCAGCTGGCTTTGGGGCCTCTGACATTACCCATCATTTTTCAGACATGCATCTTAATTACTAGGAAATTCTTTTTTAAAACAATCAAAACATTACAGCAGGTCCAGAACTCCAAGGAAAGAGTCCAAGAACCCAGCAGTGCTGTCCTCCAGAGACTGACCACATTTCCTCCACTGTTTCATGTAGTGGTGTGCATAAGGTTGCTGGTCAATAAATAAATTAATAAAGCATTCACATAATTACAAGCCTCCATAACTGGAGAACATTTCCACAGAAGATACAAATAATATTGTACAGACATCGACAAGCAAAACCATACAATGATGTCGATAGATTTGTCTTCAATACTCGTTGATGTACCTATAATCAGACGTGGCCCACTTCCATGTATTCGGCTGTAACTGTCTTTAGAGACTATTTAAGATTTAACTAATGTGCTGGAGGTAGAGTTTGCAATATTTGAGCATGAGCATGAAAAGAATTAAGAAAACAGAAATGCCTGTTTTTAACATACCCGCTGCACTCCAAGACTTGCTATGAGTCCACATCTGCTGTCGTAGTCCTACCTCAGATGCTTTA
>PVJA010053286.1:0-12042 GCA_004027025.1 Myocastor coypus
TCTCCTACTGATTTTGCTTTCCCCATCTCATCCTGGGTATAGCCATTCACTTTTAGAGTATTTTACTTGCTCGATACAATCGACTAACTCAGAATAGTGTGCCTTGTAGGTACATGCTTCAAGAACATATTATTTTCAAATAGAAAATGCATATCCAAAAAGGACTGCTCTGGCTTTGTGTGTGTGGAGATCTCTCAATCAACAGTCTGCTTTTGTGATGAAATATTTACCATGAAAAGTAAATATAAGTCAGAAAGCCATTGACGTTAATAGGTTTGCTCATCATCCTACTATTAAGAGAAAGTACAACAGGACTTATTTTATCTTTTGCGAAAATGATCGTGCTGAAATTATGTAACTTCATATAAAAGTGTCTCATCTCTGAGATGAGATTGCTTTCTCCCTCCAACTGCCCGCCAGGTAGCTAAAGCAAGAGAGCCTGCGGTACTATTTTGCTAATTTACATTCTTAGTTTAAAACTGATTAAAGCAGCAAAATCCTCCCAGGCTACTTTTCTAGAAAATTGCCCATCTTAATGTACTTTCAAATATCCAGGTATAAATTTCAAGCCATTTAGAGAACTGTGAACATGTGCTTGTGACATGCACGCTCCTTTTCATGCAGGTAGGAGCAGAACAGGAACATTTGCTGGCAGGTACTGGAGCCACAGTAGTGACCGCAGGAGGGAGTGGCCAGAAATGGCGCGCCCTAGGTTGGCTCTATCTCCAGCACTTAGCACTTTACTTTTTCAGGAAGAGGATTAGTGATTAAGCGGCCTGAAAATCCATTGTGGACACTCACCGGAACTGAAAGGCACAGGGACTCCAGCTCATTTACACTGCTTGTCACAAATAAGCCCTCAGCAGTACTGAGTTGGTGTTACAGCCATGGCGTGTTCATGCCACCACAGGGCATCTCGTTAGCCCTCATGGTGGCTGCGAGATGAGTGGCCACTCTCCAAGCGGTGACCAGCTCGTGTGTGGTCATTTCATGAATGCCACCTGACTTCCTCCCTGCTCACAGAGGGTGCACAGACTCTCCTTTGGCTTTTGCATGCTACTGATAAATTTGTGAGTTTTCTTGGCAGGCCAGGCTTCAGATTTGAAAAGAAGGTGCCAGGGTTCCTCTATAATGAAGTATTTCATCAACAGATGTGAAAAATGTTCTTGGCAGGGCTTCTGACGTCCTGTGCCAGAGGGCTCACAAGTCAGGCTCCTGTGGCCTTTAATATTGTTGCTGACAAAAGCTACTTACACAATCAGAGTCCGAGAGTTCAGATTTCTCCATTCCTCGAGCCACCTCTATTGCAAAGGAGCCCTCGGGGTGAGTGTTAGCGCTTGTGGCTCCTACAGATGCTTCTCCATGGGACGACGGATCTCAGGAAGGGTGGCCCAACTCTCAGGAGATCTAAGCGACCCAATTTCTGCTCTTGTATTCAGAACCTGAGTTTCGGAAGAGTGTGTCCCGCTCAAGGAGAAGTCCCTTCATGCTCCCAATCTCCATCCAGTGTGGTGAGGCTCACGCTCTGGGCCAAGAAGGCAGAGGACCAGGGTGAGCAGCGGCTTGGCCGCTGGCACATTCCCCCCGACACGTTCCGCAGCCATCTGCTCCTGGGCTCCCCGGGGCTCCAGGAGCAAGGAGCTGGAGGAATTTCTGATTCAACATACAGATCAGGAAATAAGAAACAGTTCATGCTTACTTTATTTATTTATTTATTTTTTTTATTTTGGGGGCCAATTTTACATGCTTCTATCTGGTAATCTGAACAACTGATTTAAAAACAACAATATGCAATATCACAAGTACTGTTGAATTACTACCATCATATTTAGTGAAATTCTGTATTGTTTCTAATGATTTTAAATGATATTTTTTATCATTTTAAATTCTCTTTAAAAAATTTAGAAAGATGAATTTAATGAAGACATACATTTGTTCTTGAATGAACATTACCAAGGCCTATGTAAATAACATAACCCATTAAAATTATGCTTGCAAATATAAAACAACCACTTGTTACTTTTTTTCCAGGGAAGACAAGTCATTTAGCATGACCATGTGTGTAAGCCACACATGGGCCAGGCAAATTACACAGTGTCTCTGCCACTGGGACTTGATATTTTGCCCCTAAACCTTTGCTTTATTCCCACAAATGTCTCTGCACACAGGTAAACCTTCTCTGTGTAGTTGACTTTATGATTTTTAACAGTTCTAGGCTGTTCTGTGCATCTCTCATCATAAGTTACTTCACAAACTGTGTTTTGGAGTTTCTGAAAATATTCCAGCATGTCCAAGAGTATTCTCCAGGCTTTATACTTTTATAAAATGTTTTATATTTACAAATATGGACATACATTGAGTTATCTAGATCATTCTGTCATTTAACACCAACATAAAATTTATTTGCATCTACCTATGTCACGTGGTGGTTTCATATGAAGACTAGTTCACGTCACAAGGTTTTGATTGGAATCAAACTGAAGACCTTGTGCTTGCCAGGCAGGTGCTTATGCCACTGAGCTATTTCCCAGCCTAAAACTTTTAAAAGAGTGCAAATGGGCACAGAAACTGAAAGAATTTGTCCTTGCCCATTCATCATGGAAAACCAGAAATATGGAATTAAATAGAAAATAAAAGAAACCCTGGCTGTAATAGTGAACAGACAAAGGAGAAGAGCAGCTCCCCACAACACGCACCTTACGCAGAAATGAAAACTGAGCTTTCTCCTGACTCCAGCCACCGTCACCTCGGAGACTTGTCCAGTGGCCCCTGCCTCCTTCAGCACCAGATCCTGGTGTCATAGAGGACAGTGTCCCCCAGATGGCAAGTATGGATAGGGTAGAGGGTGGCTTGGGAATGCTTCCAGCACAGCGCAGTCACCACACTGCCCACTTTCTGATCATTGTGCTGGGTTCTCCTACGGAGCTGAGGACCTCTTGGCTCCTCCCAGGCGCAGCTCACAGCAGGGTTCGCGCTCCTGAGAGGACCCAGGGCTCCAGGGCTCGGCCAGTCTCTCTCTCTCATTCCACCGCTGCTCCCCAAGCCAGGCAGAGTCCTGAGGAGCCGCTGGTGCAGAAGGGGGCGACTCTAGTTGTCCCCAGAGCTTGCCCCCAGGTCCTGTCTGCTCTCCTGCGCCGCACCACGTGGTGAGGTCTGCTCTGCCCTCCTGCACTGCTGCCTCCAGAGCCATTTCCTTTTCTCCTACAGCCCTGACTCTCGGGAAATCTCTTGGGGGGCAGAGACTGTGTCAGCAAGCACACACACACCCCATTCGTGACTACAACACTGCACGACGCTTCTTTCTTTCTCTTTTCTTTCTTGAATGGCACTTCTGGTCTTCATCCAGCATGCAGTACTGTACTTTGAAAAGAACGGTAACCAAACAGGAAAATAAACTTTTCCTTTTCTCTCTCTTGTCTTTTGGTGGTACTGTGCCTGAATCCAGAGACCTCACACTACGCTACACCCTTAGCCGTGCTGAAATTTTGATATAAACTCTTTGTTTCGGGGCTCTAATTTGCAGTACTCAGCTCCCCATGGTGCTTGGATTACAGGAATGAGTCACTGTTTGATGCCTAAGAAAATAAATTTTGAAGGCAGCTATACAAATTTTAATAACACCTGCATAATATGCACTGGCACTTTCTTGGCTTGCTACTAGGATTCCTTGGATTTACATACACAAAGGATTTAAAGTAATAGCACTCGCTATATTGTGTGTGCAAGTGTTTATATTTGCAATGTCCTGAGCCGGCCATAAAAATAAATAAATAAAACAAACAAAAAATATACTTGCAATGTGCACTATTCTTTATTATTCATTTTTTCCATGAGTAGAGATTAAAGTAGGTATTTACAAGAGGGTCCGGTCTTCAGCTGATAATTATAGAGCAAACAATTTGAAAATCTGTTATTCATAGTTTTACATGGAAACTTGTAAATGCCTACACATTCACTCTGCTATGCTTGTAGTGACCAATCAACCGTGCTCTAGTTCGTAAGTCAAGCTCAAGCTTAGAGTCCACGCATGCGCGCCATGAATCCATGCGCATGCGCGGCCTCGTCAGCGCACCTGCAGCAGAGACGCTCTTACTGAGCTAATTTCTGGTGTTCTGCCCTTAGTTATCACGGAGGGCTGACATGTTAAATGACCATGTTCCCTTGTACCAGATGCCAGCTTATTCATGACTCATTATTCTTGCCCACATGCCAGGCTCCCAGAAGGCACAGTTCGAACTCCTTTTTCATAAAATTAGAAACTTGTAGTTGAATTGATGAATATTATGCCACAGGAATGTTACGCCTTGCACCTGACAGTGAGCATCTTAAAGCTTAGCTATGCCTATGCAAGCTTTGTTCCTCTGCATGTTCCCTGGAAACCCAGAACGACCTACTCTATGGAGGTGAGGTCTCAGTAGCCTGTCTGCTGCGCTTCATACCATTGTCTTGAAAAATGATCGCTGAAGAACACTGAGAGACCTGTCTGCCCCGTTCCTGCCCTCGCTTGGAGAATCTCCACAACGTGCCTGCCAGCTACAGGTAAATGTGTAAAGGCGGCGCTAAAGCCTTAGCTCTCTGTGTGAAAGCCCTACTGCTAGGAATGCCTTGATGGCCAAAACCAGTCATTCTACAGAAAAACCTCATCACCAAGAGGCTTTAAAATGCATTCAAAATCTTTTGATGTGGATTAAGTGCCTGCTTAGGCAAATTCAGGGACCAGGATTCAATCCCTGGCACCACATGCAGTGCCAATCCGGCCCTCAGGTATGCTGAGCTGGCCACTGAGTCCAGATGTGGTGGTGCACACCTGTAATCCCAGTGCTGGGGAGGCTGAAAACAGGAGGATCGCTGTGAGTCTGAGCTGCATAGTGAGACCCTGTACCAAACACCTTAAATTTTTTTTAAAACAATCTTTGGGTAATCAAGAAAATTCAAATCTGAACTATAGTGAGATATCACTCATAGGTGTTGGGATGGTTACTATCAAAAAGGCAAAGGGAACAGGTGTTGATAAAGAGGTGGAGATGTTGGAGCCCTGCACGCTGGTGGTTCAAAGATAAACTAGTGCAGGCACTATGGAAAAAAAAGTATGAAGAGCTTTCAAAAAATCAAAACTAGAACTACCCCATGATCCAGCAATGTCAGTTCAGGGCATTGATCTGAACAGAATTAAGTCCGGGTCCTGAAAGTATATTCCTAATCCTGTGTATGTCACAGCACTAACTCACTTACGTGGTCCAGTAATGGAAGTGGCCTACGGTTTCATGAGGGCATGCGTGGACAAAATTGTGGTAAGCACAGACAGTGGAATAATATTCAGCTTTAGAAAGAAGGGGATCCTGTCCTGTGCCACAAGGTGGACCAACGTAAAGGATTTGCTAGGTGAACTAAGTCAGTCACATTTTGGCAGATGTTGGAAATACCCAGAATAGGCAATCAGCCAGGCACGGTAGGGAAGTCAGAGGTGCACAGTGCCCTTCTTCCCAGTACCTGAAATAGACTCGGAGAAGCAGAGAGTGAGCTGGTGGTTTCCAAGGGCAACGAGAAGGGAAACGTGGGGAGCTACTGTACAGGGCCAGTTATGCAGCATCAGTAGATGCTTGAGAGCAGCTAGCACTGTGTCTATGGTTAACAGTCCTGCAGGACACAGTTAAAGGTGTATTACACTTGCAGTTCATTATAACTTTGTACAGGAAAATTATGGTTGGAGAAAATATCAGAATAAAAATATATCTATTTCATTAGTATTAGAACACAAGAGTTTCCTTTGTAACTAGCAAATCTATAACATCTCAAAGTTGTATTAAATAATTTTATAGTATATATCATACTTTACTGGAATACAGTGTTTATAAGTGTTCACATAGAAATGTTGGTACAACTATCTGTACAAATTGCTGGTTATTTTTATCTTGTAGTTATTGTAGGCTGGTTTCTCAGGTGGATGGTGAAGGCTGAGTAAAACAGACAGATGGAATGATTTCAGGGATCCAGGAGGATCAAACACCTCCCGCAGAATTCGGGATTCTTTCAGGGTTAAGACCAAGAACGCCTCTAGGCAGCCAGGATTTATTAAGTGACCAAACAAAGGAGGGGACTGCTGAAGGAAATGCAGAATTCAGCGCAGGGCCTTGGGGATCCCTTAAAGACCTCGCCATGTGATGCACTATGTTAATGTAGGAGAACTATGTTATTTCCAGGAAGGTCTCCATCCAGGAGTGAGAGGCCTGCAGCTACACTCTTCATCCTGTTAACTGAAGTTGGAGCCAGGTGCCCTTAGCTATGGGCGCATCTTGTCCTTTGAGGAGGTAGGCTCCTCAGCCCACTACAGGCTGTTGCCTCCAGACAAGGGGCCAGGGCCTTGGGCCAACTTAGAGTAAACGTGGAAAGCCAGTTGGTCACTGTGAGTCCCCTCATAATGGCCTTCATAAAGGTCTCCCCCATGGTCCTGGCACTGTTGCAGCTCACCATTGGAATCTGTCTTACTGGACTCTGTGGACTGTGTGAGCAGTTTCCTTATGGTCACTGGGCTGTGGTGACCAACAATGTTCTTTTCTTGGTGTCAGATGAAAAGAACAGGATTAGATCTTAGTGCTCCATTTATACAGCCTTTGGCAAGTTATTTGTTATTTTGAAACTTTGTATTTTGCAATACAGTTTTCTTCGGGGTTGTTGTGAAAATTCCAGAAAATTGAAATGCAAGTGAGAATGCAAGTTCATGGGTGTTCGCTGTGTTCCTGAGGAACGGTCCCCTGGCTTCCCCGCGTGCGGTAACTGGGCGGCTGTGCGCGTTCCTTCTCCCTGCGCTGCCCCTGCCTTCTCCCACACAGCTCTGTGCCATGGCTGTGGCTTGGCTAATGAGACTTCAGGAGACGACTCTTATAAGGTCACGTGGGAGACTTTCTAGGAGCTCTGTGTACTTCTGCGCTGGGCTCCTGAATTTGGGTCCCCTGCCGAGGGAGAAGCAGAGCTCAGATGGTGGGGTTCTCTTGTTGCTGGGACACAATGCCCCCTGCCCGCTCTCTCAGGGGCTTTTCTTGTTGCTGAGGCAGAACAGCAGGCGCCCACGCTTTAAGGAGGAGAGGCTCATGTGGCTCCCGGCTTGCAGGCGTTTCACTCCCTCGTCGGCCGGCCTTTGGCAGGGTGGCACCTGGCAGAGGGGCGCTGCAGAGGAGAAATAGTCCCTGGTGGGTCGGCAGGGCGAGACATTGGCTCTCGCTCTGTCCTCACGCTGCGTGCAGCCTACCCACTCGCACCTTTAACTGCAACCGGAACTATACCGAACCAATTAGTGGATTTATTTGGTAGTCGCACACCCTGGTCCCAGCGTCGCACACTCTAGACCCAGTCTCCTCTGAGCCACACCCAGGACTACATGACGCCTGGAGGGGGTGCCTAGACACAAGCCATGACACAGCTGAAAGGAGGGGAAGCTTTGGGCGGTCATGATTCCAGTTCACAGTTGGCGGTCCCTGGCAGGGCAGCATGGCAGAGGAAAGGCTTTCTATGGCACAGCAGACAGGGAAAGGGGCCGGGAAGGGAGACACCACACGCCCTCCAGGATGCCTGCCGGTGACCCCACCCTTCTGACCAGACCCCACCTATTAACAGCAGATCAGCTCTAGCAGCTCTGTGGCTTAGTTGCTTTCCAAAGGCCCTGCCTCTGAGCACACGAGGCTTTTGGGAACCACCTAGATCTAAACGTGACACTAGGTACAAAGCGATGTTTCTTAATCATAATTCTAAAAAAAAAAAAAAAAAAAAAAAATCGTGTGTTTTTTTCTAGAATTTTCTAGTTGTTTCTGAAATTTTGAGTTAGTTTTAAGTAAAAGGGCAAGAATTAGAATGAAAGCACTATACCCCTAAATAAATAAAGATCTGCTTTAGTGTAAAGGGAAAACTTGATTTAAGAAAGTCTTCTGTTTAGAACTGCTACACTTGGATCTCCATTTCTATAGGATCTGGACTAGTGTACCTTATAGGGACCATGTCTCTCTGAGATAGTTTTAAGTTACATTTTTGTTAGTAACATTCAGGGTCACTCCTTTTTTCTCCTAGGAAAATCCTGAACTCAGCTATTTCTTGGTCCTTTTTTGTTTCAGTTCCCTGAAAATGTGGCTCAACACAGTCATTCTATAATGTTCGTACGGTGGGATGCACTGTCCTCTAGGAAAGAAAACATAGCCGGCTGGGAAACGTGATCACTATACACATCAAGTGTCTGTAACACATCTGTATTAATCACAGTTATCAAACATGGCCTGGGATGGCAGCTTAGCGGAAGGGCCCTTGCCTCAGACATGTTCAGCCCTGATCTTATACTCAGAGCTAGGAGGGGAGGTGTTTCTGTGATTGGGAGAAAATCTGTTCTTGCGGGGCGGGGTTTGTTTTGTTTCCAAGTGCAAGGGTGCGCTGGGTTGTGGAGCTATGCCCCTTGTGGAGGAGAAAGTCTTGGGGAGAAAGCCTGCTCTGCCATTTTCTGGGAAAGCCAAAGAGCTGGTGTGCAGTTTGGGCTTTGGGTAAGGAATTCATAGTGTGACAGCTTGGGCGCCCCAGTCGTTGAACAAGCCAAGCTTTCTGCTGGTCACGGTAGGCATGGAGCCTACGGCCTGTCCTTTGTGTCACACTATGGGCCTCGGGGCTTGCTTGTTAATTCTACACCACATAGCGACCAGGAAAGCTGCCTTCTGGCGCTGGACTCCACGGAGTATCCACTCATCGCTACTTCTTAATTATTATAGTTTGAAGTTGTCTTTTTCTTTTATATCTCTTCATTTTCTGTTCCCTCCTTTCATCAGGAGGGGAGAGGTACAGGGGACAAACGCAGGTTCCTCTTAGTGACAGGCACTATCTTTCCTGTCTTCGTTTTGGTACCAAGTCTCAGGTGAGTCACTAATTTGTCCACAGTGAGTTCTACCTTTCTGTCCTCGTGCCTCAGCTTCTCAGAGTGTACTGCCATGCCTGGTCCTGTGACTGACCAGCCAACTCTTCTTCCTATGCCCTGTGTCCTTCTGAGTGGGCAGCACTTGTGGGTACCAGCCAGCCAGCTCCATTTCTGACCCTGAGTTCCAGTGCCTTTCTCTGTGCTTTGGAATTAGAGTATGAAGACTATTGTTTTCAGCTTCCCCCAGCGCAGCACATCTTAAATCAGCCTATGCGTTCTGACCAGCATCTGAAAGTACCCTTTCCTCTGTCTTCTGCTTCAGCCTGTCGATGTGATTAATGAGCAGGATGAAATGAAGTCTCCACTAAGTCATTCTTTTGCTTGACTAGAGTTGACAACAACTCAGCAAGTAAATAATGGTTCTAATTTAAATGTCTGCATACCAGCCAAGAATGCAGAGGATGAGGCGGACACCAGGTGTCACATACAAGATATACATCCTGAAATGTAGTTAAAGTGACCCAAAGAACATGTGTCCTGGAGTGTCACACATTCCACTTAGAGTCGGCTTAATTGGCTATATACTTCTATATCTAGGTGCCCTAGTTGTGATATGTTTTTAAAGTAGAGTCAAGAAATAGCGTCTGTTGCTAAGAACGTTTTCGTGATGCTTGCATCCTACAGAGAGGATAGAATTCCTCTTCATGTGCCATGCTTCACTGGAAGATATGTAGTAAGGGGTCACGATGACCACGTTTTCAGGGAGTTTATTAAATGAACAGAGGACACATAAGACCATGGGAATGTAAAATGTATCGCTGAAAGCTTATTTGAATCAATCAGGAGTGCCTCGGAACGCTGATGAGGAGTTAAAACTCCTCGTCACTTTCAAGAGATGGCTCAGAAGCCGAGTTGATGAAGCATATTCTCTACCTGATGCACCTGTTTCTTGGTATTCAGGGTGGTGTATTCATTTAGTGGGGATGAAGTAACACATCTCAAAGCAACCCAACTGAAGCCACGTTTTCAGGTCATCTCAGAGGTCTCCCATGCCCCTTTGTACCCTTTTACCTTTGACCAAGGAACAGGATGGATGGGGCTGTGAAGTCACATGGCTGCACAGAACCTGCTATCCTATTGGTGGACTCTCAGTCCACACAGCTACAAGATTACAGCCGAGTTTGTTTGTCTTTGCCCTAAATACATGGTATTATGCTGCATAGCAATGGAAATGAAGACATTCAGTGATACTGAGAGCTCAAATCCTTTGCAAACAACTGTAGGCTGGGCTGCTTCTGTCATCTGGCAGGGCTGTGGACAGAGTGAGCACCTAATTATCAGGCTAGGGAGCTACAGAGCAGGAGCAGGAGCAGGAGGGAGCAGGGAAGGAACAGACAGCAGACAGCCCAGAGGGCAGAGAGTGCACGGGAGGCCCCGGGATGCGGGCCTGTCAGATGGAGTCAGCCGAGCACCCTCAAAGAGTAATCAACTCAGATGTTAAAGAATTCCGGATTTTTCCTTGGGTTCCACGCGGGCCGCTGAAGCCCGCAACCAAATGCACCCCTGGCCTACGGGGCTTCTTCTTTTTCCGAGGTGAGCACAGGACTCAGCAAGGCATGGGGCAGAGGGGAAAGGAAAGCCCTTTCCGTCGCGAAGTCCCAAGTACCCAGGGCAGTGAGGAACGCGTGCCTGAAGTCAGGCAGCCTCTGCTTGCGTGAGTTCATCTGTCAGACCTGTGAGAGCACCAGTGTCTTACACACGGTTCCCTCTTACACGTCGCCTTCTGTCGCTGCATCAGCCAGAGTAAGGGCTTCTTAAATCCACGTCTACATTTCCTTGTTTTCCTGCAGTCCTCTAAGCAGTCCACCCCTAAAGGACACCACTTTATTCCCCGTTGTGCTTAGCTCAAAGCATTTCGTGGCCTAAGGACACAGAGCTTTTTCGTCATCCAAGGAGGAGGAGCATAGGAGGGACGGATGGAACGACTGAGCGCGGAAAGCGTTTCTCTAATTGCGGGCAGGAAGGGGACTACCATGCGTCATCACTGTAGTGACACTTTCACTATGAAAAAGGGTTCTTAATTATCTTTCGTGAGCCTGATGTCAGGGAACACTGGCTTGGTGCTGTGAAAATGATTATTCCATCCTAACATCGAGGAACCCGGCGCGGATACTGGCAAATTTTGATTAAGGAGGAGGAATATAGGAGTGAAGCCCTGGTCACGTGAACGCGGGCCCTAACGCTGGCTGCCTCCTCCACGGCCGAGAGCGCCGATGCGCGTGAACTGCACGCAGAGCTGCGGGGCTGCGGGCCAGCCGCGCCTGCCAGGAGCGGAGGTCCCAGCTGCACGCACACCCGGGTTCAGCTTTGCTATAGAGATAAGGCAGCTGCGCCGAGCGGCCCTGAGCACGCAGGGAATTCCGGGCTGCGTGAAGTTTGAGAGAGGATAGTCAGGTTTTAAAGAAGCAAGTACGAAAACAGGAAGCAGCAACGGAAGAGTTCCCACCGAAGCTCTGCTGTTTTCCGAACATCAAAGTCACTCTTCAGTGTCAGAGGTTAGATGTGGACCACAGAACAGCCAATCCTCCTGCAAACGATTAAGGGGCAAAAAAAAGTTAAGGGGAATAGAAACAGTGACAGAAGGAGCGGGGAAAATAGCTCAGGGGCACAAGTGCCTGCCTGGCAAGTGCAAGCTCCTGAGCTTGATCTGTGGGAGGCAAAATAAGTAAATAAAAAAATATAGTAACAGAAAAAATGTACCTTTATTCAAATGTTCTTTCAAAAGTCCTGACTCACTCTCAGCGGACAGCATGGTCCCTGCGCTGTAACTTCCGCAGAGGTCCAGCTCTTCTGCCTGAGCCTGTGCCTCCCGTCTGTGCACACCGACGGTCTCCAAACGTCAGGGGCGCTCTGTGCCCTGTGTCCTGCAGAGCCGTTTACTACTAGAGGAAAACCATGTGCTTGTCTGGCTCTCGGGCTGCCGTCCGTCTGTCTAGCATCCCAAGCACCGCGGGAATTGGGGTGTGTGCCTGCTTGGATTTTTCCTGGTCACTGGTGCGAGGAGTGAAGGCTCGTGCAGTGGTGAGCTGGGGCCTTCAGGAGCTCAGGCGGTCAGACCCCCAGCCCGTGGCAAGAGTGACCCAGCCTGGCAGCCTTCA
>PVJA010053288.1:0-12020 GCA_004027025.1 Myocastor coypus
AAAAAAAAAAAAAAAAAAACAGAAGCAAAACCCCAGTATTTCAAAGAGGGTAAAAAGCAAACTGATTTATACTGCATAGCTTTGGAAGCATTCCTCATGTGGGTGTGACTGATGCCCAGACCAGGACTGGAAGACTGTTAAGGTCTCTGTGTCACCTTCCTGGACAGTGCCCAAGTATGACATGAAATTTATTCCTAAATTAGTCTTTAGTTAGGATAATGATTTCTGAGTAACATTTTAAAAAGACTCCCTATTTTCTAATTCTGACGTTATATCTTAGAAAACTTTTTAAAATCCTGCACCCCAACGTCCCATCTATGTAGAGTCCATCTTCATGTAGTCCTGGGTTTGTTGAGCCGCCCTCACTCTCCTCAGAACTTCTTCTGTCAGTCTCAGTTCCTTGACCTTTTCTTGCCAAACTCTAGCTGCAGAGGCTTTCTGCCCCTGAACGCCCTCATCTGGGTCTGCTCAGGTTTTCTAATGCATCTTGTAAAGATGGTGTTTGGAACTGTAGTCTCAGAATGCTGTTACAAAGTTGTGGTCACTTTGTCTGCTAGTTAGCTCTGGGTTAGCCACGATGCCCAGGTCATTTTAAATTCGAAAGAGCTCCCCATGTTGTTGTTGTTGGGTTGTTTTTTTTTTAAATAATTGTAAAAGCAGCACATTTATATTGTAGACAGTTGGGAAAACATGAAAGTGCCAAAGAAAAAGTGGAATCACTTGTACAAATAATCTGAAATTTTGAAGCTTCCATGTATCTATAATGCACAGAGACATCTAAAATTGAGGTACATATAAATAATTTTGCTCTTTATTTTTTCGCTGTGTGAAGTGATATCACCCCCCCCCCCACATTATGAACACAACTTTGGAAAATATTGGTTTTCTATTATTGGAAATTCAGGTAGCTGCCATTTTTGTGCTAATTATAGCTTATGCTATAATAAGCATTTCCATGAATTTTATGGCCTAAGGATATTACAGTTTGCAACATTCTTCGTATATATGGCCATTGACTTTTTAGAAAGGTTATGCCAATTCACTGTGACCAGTGTGCAGACTTAGGCCTGAAAACTCTGTTACAGAAATGAATGAAGACTGAGAGGCAGAAAATGTCTTGGGCGGCCTAGGGTACTTAACCAAAGTGAAACCCTACACTGACTCAGGCTTCTGGAACTGACTCAGATTTATTAAGGAACAATGAAGGTGCAGAGTTGTGCTGAGCACAGATGTTTGCTCAAGGTTAACAAGGCAGATACCCAGGCATGGTGACAGTTTGGCTGAATAATTAACTTTCATCTGCTTGTCCCAGGAAGTTTGCTTCTTGCCCCTTCCCCAGGTCCATCTCAGCCTGAACTAGCAAAGCATCCTGTGTTCGAGACCTGTGGGCTCCTCCTTGGAGTCAGCCGAGCAGACCCTGGCCCATTGGGGTCGTAGGGTCTCCACAGCCGAGTGTGTCTGCTCCATATGCTGCCCCTGAGAATTGAGTTCTTAGCTTCACTAAAGTGATGGCAGAGATAGAATGGTTGTTTGGATTTGGCATTGAGGCAGTAGTTGAGTGTTTCGGCTTTGGTCGTTGTGAACTCTGATGAGCTTCAGGCCACTTAGAGTTGGGCTTTAAGCTGAGTGAAGTTGTTATGTAGGAAGTCATTGTCTATCAAATCATTGTCATATTTATTTCAGATGTTTTTCTTCAGTAACTTATTTCCTGTTTATTTTTTTGCTTTTTTTAATTTCACAGAGCTTAGTAGTCGTATTTAAATATTTTACTTTTTAAATTTTTTTTAAGAATTTTTTTTTCTCGTTTCAGAACCTTTGTTTATTTATTCATTCATTTTTATGGCCAGCTCAGCCCGCCCCAAGGGCAGGGCTGGCACAGCATGTGGTGCCAGGGATCGAACCGCGGTCCCTGCAGCCACCTAATCTTTCCCAAGCAGGCGCTTTAGACCACTGAGCCATCCTGCCGGCCCTGAGTAGTCGTATTTAAATATTTTAAATGCTACTTGTCATTGTTTTTATGCATAGAAAGTTATTTCCTAATACTGAGATACATGTTAACTTATAATTTCTTCCAGATTTTATTATTATTCCAGTTTAAATTTCACTTTCACTTTAATTCTAGTTAATCTAGAATTTATTCTGCTCTACATCATGAAGTGACTACCCAGCTTTGTGCCATATGGGATGATTTTCCTGGCACCGTAGAACCTTTCCATGAAGTTCTCAAGAAGCTGTTCCTTGCCTGAGGTCTCCCTTCCATGTCCTCAGCTCCCTGGAGAGCCCAGGCGGAGGTCTGCAGGCATATGCTGAGTTCCTCAGCGCTCTTTTTCTCTCCTGGACTGCAGGCGTAAACTCCCTGCTCCTCGGGTGCGCTCCCTACTCCTCGGGGTGTGCTCCCTACTCCTCGGGGTGTGCTCCCTACTCCTCGGGTTGTGATCCCTGCTCCTCGGGTGTGCTCCCTACTCCTCGGGGTGTGCTCCCTGCTCCTTGCTCTTAAGTGATCTCTGAGATCTCACTGAGCACAGTGCTCTCTCCAGAAGCAGAAGGTGCAGCCAGGAGGAGGCTTATGACCAGAAATGGCTGCTCAAAAGCTTTTCTGCACTGAGGTCTTCAAGGTTGTACCACTGTGTCATGAACCAGACAAGCTTTTCGAAAGTTTTTCCCACTACACCTACAGTGAAGTTCAAAGAGGAAACACGTGACAGCCTGAAAGCTGCTTTGGCCACCAGGTCTCCCACCTGGGTTGTACCTTCCTCCCTTTTCGGCTTGGCACTTCCACTGCTCTATGGCTCCATTTTTGTGCTCCCATGATGGAAAACATTCATTTTGTAGTTAGGATTCTCTCACTCTTACATTAAATACTAGGAAATTTATGACACTCCATTTTGTTTGAGAGAAATAGCACCACTGGCTAATAAGTAGACTTTTTTTCCCTGAACTCCAGAAAAGCTCTTCCTTCAGTGGTGAGGCCTACTCTGTCATAAGTGGTGTTTTGAGCATTTGCAGGAACAGCTTGCAAGGCCAGTGCTCTGGGTGTTGGGGGAGGTTTACTTCCGGGAGCACTGGTAGCACGACTGTAGATCGGCTTCCAGTACCTTCATGACATGTGTTTGTAGTGGACTGAAGGAATGTGTGCAGACGCCCAGGATTATACGTAGGATGCATTCTAAGTCCTTTAGATATCAGAACTGTGAGAGAATAGAGACAAAAGGAACTTGCTCTCTGCCCTCTGAAGGTTCTGTAATGGAGTCCGGTGAAATAAGCTGACAGTACACAGATGAACAGGAAAAGGTGCATAGATTTATCGGGCATGGGCTCAGTGGAGTTGAGCAGTTCACAGGCACTCTGAAGGGAGGATGGGGAGGATGAAATTAGCCCTCCTGACAGTGCACTGCTCTGTGAGGGAGCTCTCAGTCCGTGCGTGGTAAGAGGCTGGAGCCAGGAGAATGTACTGCAGCTGCTTTGGGGCATCGTGCTCCAAGCGCCAGCAGCAGGAGCCTTGCAGCCTCCTTCCTCCTCAGCTCCTCCATGAAGCACTCTGGGCTCTTGTCCTCTGCACTCCCCACTGATGGACATGAAAGACAGTCAGGGAGGCATCCTGCTGTTCACCCTGCCTCCGCTGGGCCGGGCACTGAGGGCCTCAGGCAGAGCCGTGCCAGCGGGACGCCGCTGCTGCATGTCCACAGCGTTGCCTTTTGCAGTAGGAGCAAAGACTCTTTTCTTTTTAAAAATATTACTGTGAATGTGTGTTAGCTGTGTAGATGGGAAGATGCTTGTAGTTTGACCAACTTTGTTTTTCATTTTTAGGAAATGTTAAGTGATTCTTTCTAGTCACTTACAGGCGGCACTCATTAGAACCAACCAGCTCCGTATAAGTATTTTGATGAATCACATTCTTGAGTTTGAATGGCCTTTTCAAAACATTTTTCCAGTATATACTATGTATCAAATGCTGTATTTCCATGTGGCAATAACAATGAAAAAATGTGTGTCTACTTTAGTAACTTGATCATTGTAGTGTTCTGAATTTGATAATGATGGCTAGATTACAGAATATAGGCAAAAACAATGTTTGTGGTCCTGTTCTGGAATACGCAAGGCTTAGTACTTAAAGCACTAACCTAAGCATAGTGTGTGTGTTAGCCAGGTGGCAAGTGCTTGGGTACAGTCCAAAGCTGGACTAGAGGTGGTGAGATCTTGGCATCATCCAACCTCTCTGACCCTTTTTAGCTTCCTTTCTGAAAAATGAAAATGATAATAACACCTCCATCTTTGAATTACTGTAAGGATTAGCAGACTGAAATGCAGAGAGCGCTTGCCAAAGTACCTGGCAGTGCTGTATACATGAGTTAGCTACTGTTACAACAGAGAGAAGACCAAAGGTTATGTGACTTCTTTTCCCTTATTTGGTTTCTTTGTCTCATACTTGAAAGATGGAAAGACGTAAGAACAACAGAACTCAGGGCCAGGGAGATAGCTCAGTGGAATAAGTGCCTGCCTGGCAAGTGCAGAGTCCTGAGTTCAGTCCCCGGCACTGCAAAACAACAACAAAACAATTAGAACTGAGCTTTCTGACTGTGATAGGAAGGGCAGTTGGTTGTGACCCTGGCAGGGAGGGCTGTGGCAGTAATGCCCACAAGCTGGGTCTGTGTGGACTTGTCACAGACAGCTGTGTGTTCCTGGGTAGATAGCAGCCTTTGATGTATGTGCCCACCTCTGAAAGTACCTACTGTAGCTACTATAGGGAAGGACAGGCTTTCCCTGTGAAGGTCTGATAATTGATTCTGCTCAAATGAGCTGACAGTGGACAGAAGCATCATTTATTGGTGTGCACCAGAGCCGCATGAAATGCAAACTCAAAAGAGCCAGGTGAGCCGGGCGTGGTGGCTCACGCCTGTAATCCCAGCACTCGGGAGGCTGAGACAGGAGGATTGGTGCAAGTTCGAGACCAGCCTGGGCTACAAAAGTGAGCTCAAGGCCAGCCTAAACTGCATAGTGAGACCCTATCTCAAAAAGACAAAAAAAAAAAAAAAAAAAAGAACCAGGTGGTTGAGGCTTAAATACACTTAAGAAGAGGGAAGTGGAGGGATAGAAGCATTTTCTGAGGGGCAGTAATGATTTTTTTTTAGGGGGAAATAACCCTAAGGCCTAGAACAGAGTTCATCTAGGCTCTGACTCCCAAGTCTCTACTTCTGTCGTTTGCATTTAATCTTCCTTGTGAGATGACTTGTCAGGAAGAGGAACAAATGTCACTATGCTCCTCCTGGGGCCGTTTTTGGGCCATGGTGGTCTTAGGGAAAGCCTTTCCAGCCATTCTGCTCCCCAGTGCATGCAGCTGTAAGTCCAAGGGGCATAGTGTGGGCTTGGTTTTCTCAGTCAAGCACCACCTTATAAGACTTTGGTGAGCATAGAGGAGTAATGGTGCCAGTTATATGATATGTATGGACTAGATTTGGAGGTCATCGTAATTGTCAGTTCATGCTAATTTTAATAATTGTTGTGATGGAACGCCTAACTTCAGGGGTTTTTTCTAACTTCAGTTTTGAATAGCCATAGGCAGTCTCTTTAATGAAAGCAGTATTAGGGCTCTATAAGTTAATTATTCATGTGTGAGTATTAATTAGCTGTTTTATCATAAATAATTATATGTTCAGTGCCTGAACTTGGTTTCAGAGGCAATTTATTTAGTTTTTGATTTAACGAAAAATGTGATTACAATATGAAAAGCTTGTAAATATTTAGAATTTTAGGATGAGCTACTAATTCTGAAATTTATTCCTCAGGTGTTTCTTTTGTAGCTGTTGCATGTAAGTACAGGATATAAAGAAAGGTGCCTGATAAGACCAAGCATCCCTGCCCAAGATAGATGTTTGCAGTGTGCAGAGGGTGGTGTTAGAGTTGCAACCACGGTGGGCCAGGGTACGCTGCTCCCGCGTGGCAGTGGAGCCTGCAGAGGCAGGAGGCCCCAGGGTCACCAGTCTGTCTCTAGAGTGCACAGGTATCTTGAAAAGGATTCCACATGGTCTTGAAGCCCCTGCTAAAGCCCTGGAGAGGCAGATACAGTGAAACTTAAGAGGGAGTAAGAGGGAGCGGAGGGCAGGCGGAGACCAGCAATGTACAGACTTCAAAGACGTTCGTGCGATATGTAATGTGACAGGTACTGCAGCTGTTCAGTCCTTTAATTTAGATTGACATTTCTTGGAATAAATTTGAATTATGATTGGCTAAAGCTTCTCCTTGATCAAGTAGGCAGTTAAAACAATGGTTTATACCCCGCCAAGCTTTACAATAGCATTTTTTTAAATTTTTAATTTTATTTGTTTGTTTGTTTATTTATTTTTTGCAGAATGGGGAATCAAACTCAGGACCTTGCACTTGCCAGGCAAGCACTTGTGCCCCTGAGCTATCTCCCTGCCCTTACAATAGCTTTTAAATATGTATAAAAAAATAGATAAATAGGACAGTGTACTTCCACATACTGCCACCCACACGTCCCACAGGCCACCCACGGCTGGCCAGCCGAGAAGCACCTGTGACTGACCCGTGGCCTCCCTCCCTATTTTTTGTGCTGTTGTGGGGAACTAGCCCACAGACACTCCGCCACTGAGCTAAAGGCTCAGCTCTCCCTCCCCTCATTCCCTTTAGTTTGGAGTGAGGTCTTGCTAAACTGCCCACATGGCATTTGAACTTGTCCTCCTACCTTAACCTCCCAGAGGGCTGGGATTACAGGTGTGTAACTCTGTGCCCAGCCCTAGCTCATCACTGTAAGGGAAATTCAAAGTCATAGCATTGCCTCTGTGAACACCTTACTGTGTATCTTTCTGCCATGCCTATAATCTGAGTACTGAGGCAGCAGGAGCCTGGGGGATTCAAGGCCAATCTGGACTACATAGAGAGGCCCTGACTCAAAAAAAAAAAAAAAAAAAAAAAAAAAAAAAAAAAAAAAAAAAAAAAAAAAAAAAAAAAAAAAAAAAAAAAAAAAAAACTATCAGTAACATAAGCGTAATGCCATTATTATTCTTATATTTTTTTAAAGAATTCTTTATTTTATTTATTCTTTTTCTTGTTTCATAACCCTTGCCTGTTCATTCACTCATTTCCATGGCCAGCTCAGCCCACCCCGAGGGCAGGGCTGGTGCAGCAAGCATGTGGTCCCGGGGATCAAACCACGGTCCCTGAAGCCGCCCAAGCTTTCCCAAGCAGGTGCCTTAGACCACTGAGCCATCCCGCCAGGCCCCATTATTCTTAAAAATAATTATTGAAACTCCTTAATGCCATTAAAATAGGAAAGTACATTAGGTATTGTTGGATAGTTGATCAAAACAACTAGGTATGTGTTACATCCCTGTAATGTTAGTTTATTTGTTTCTATTTTATTAAGGGTATAGTTTTGAATTGTTTTTTACTTTTATATCAAGTGTTCAGGTAACAAATTGCCTTAGTGCACATTCAGGTATGTATTACTATTTATTGTAAACTTTAATCTCTTTAAGTAAAAATCTACAAAAGACTACATGATTGATTTTTAAGTATTCAGAAAGAGAGGAATAACTTTAGAAAGTGCTGACTCTACAGACAATCTGTTGAAAGAGGAAAGAATTTCATTCTTTATCTAATAGTTAATACCCTGCATCAGACAGTGCAGTTTTTGGTGCTCTTGCCCAGAAAGGAAGAGGGAGCAAATACAAAAATAGGGCAATGTTCTTACGTCAGCTGACAAAATAACAACACAATTTCTTGTTCCTCCTCTTTATCCTCCTTTTGTTCTTTTGGGCAATAAGGCTAGACTAACAAGCAGAACTACTTAGGGTACAATTTTTAAAAGTTAAGTTCTGTATGTCACACGGAAATTCAAGCCGTGTTCCATCTGCTGTATCAAGGGCTAACATGTTACAGGACACTGTAAAATGTAGCATGATCTGAGTTTGTCTTTGCATAACAGAAAAGCAGTGACAAATACAAGTACTCCAGGTTGTATCTTATATATCTCTTTCCACCTTAAAAATAACAAATTGTTTTGTTAGCTTATAATTTTATAAATATGTGGAATTGACTTCTTATATTAATATATGGACATGTTAAATTTGTTCCTGCTAGTATGGTTTTCTTCTTAAGTGCAGTATTACATTGAGTCGTCGTGTAATTGAAGATACACAGTGGAAATAAAATGGCTTAATAAATAAGCTTTTTCCAGCAAAGATACGTACCCTTAGGGTATTTGCAGAAGGGAAAAAAAGCTTCAAATGAGTTTACATTTAAATTGAAGAAAAAATTGGATGGTTTTTGTAATACAATAATTCTGAAAGTTTTACAGTTAAATATCTGCACGTCTGCAGCACTGCAGCATTAAATCTAAAGCTGCATTTTCTCTTCTACATCTCTTTTCTAGTTAGGGCATCATACTACTTTCGAAGTCACATAATATTAACAATGTCTGAAGTGATTTAAGAAAAAAGATTTTTCACTATAGTCTATTCAAGAAAATACTGTGTATCAAAAACAAAACCAAAAAATTGAGACAGCCCATTATATTATTATGCATTATAATATATTACTGCTTTGAGAGAAAAATGATTTAAATTCTAAATCTTTTAATTCTTTATTTCAAAATATGAAGTCTTTTTGTGTCAAAGTGTCTTTTAGCAGAATGTATGGAGGAGGGGTTGACTTTTTTTTTTTTTGCCTCTGTCAATTTTGATTCCTGGTTCATTTCCAAAGGTTTGTCAGTGTCAGTAAATCTGGCCTCTAGCCAGAGTAGATCACAGTGCTCTGGATAGAGGTATAGAACAGAGTATAGTTTAGGGTTAAAAGCAAGTTTCCACCTCCTCAAATTTTAACAGTTTGGATCTGTAAAGAAAGTGACAGTAGGCAGACTAGCCCCAGAAAAGGCAGGCAAGCTTGCTAACAGGGAGATGCAGTGTCTCAGTGCAGAGCCAGGCTGTTGAAGCAAGCATCCCCTGCTGCTCAGGGAGAGGGAAAGGGCCAGGTTGGAGGCCAATGAGAGGAGTCCCACATGACTCTGGGGTGGTCCCTCGGCCAGACCACTGGAGTGGAGCTGCGCTGCTCTGGACTTTTGGGGAGGCAGCCACAGGTTCTAGAAAGGCGAGGGCTAGAGTCAGGCCTTGCGCTTTGCAGGCATGGCTCAGGCAACCACGTGGGAGAGGAGATTGCATCTTCCATCTTCAGCTTCTTCTGAGGATTCCTCCTCCTCGGTTAGGAGGCAGCTGTGCTCATTCTGGAGGAACACTGGTAGTCAGAGAAGGGCTCTGGATAAAGGCTCTCCCGGTGCTGGGGGAGAGGATGGAGCAGGTGCGGGTGGGCCCGAAAGGCCTTTGTAAGTGCAGCACCCAGCGCATCAAGCGCCATACTTAGAAGTGTGTTGTCTTTCCAGTTTTCCATATTAAAAAACTGCATATGTTACATGTCTTGTGGATGGTGAGAGCAAGCTTTTTGAAGTGATTGAGTTTTATGGTTCTCAGTAGATACTTATTTGAAGCATCAAAGTAAACCATTGACTTATTGGTGCTACAAAGGTTGCTCAAATAAAAATCATGTTTTTAAACTGAATTTACATCTAAATCAGCATTTTCTTTTTTAAAAGGGGTTACCAGGGATCAAACTTAGGACCTTGTGCTTGCCTGTCAAACAGGCACTTCCACTGTAGAGCCATCTCCCAGACCTAAATCAGCATTTTCTGATTGAATAGATTTGTGTCTGTATCTCTTTATTTCTTTCTTTCTTTTTTCTTTTTCTTTTTTCACAGGACAAGGGTTCAAACTCATGACTTTGCACTTGCCAGTGGGGCACTTGTGCCATGGAAGTATCTACTAGCCCATGTGTGTTTCTTTTATAAGCACCGAGGATTCAAAGTCGAAAGCTGGGTCTGATGGCACATGCCTTCATCCCAGGACTCTGGAGGCTCAGGCTAGCAGGTAGTGTAGCAAACAGGGAACAACCCTAAGTCAGTTGCTTTAGTGCTGGTCTATAAAAGTGCATTTGAAACTGAAAGGAGCTTCTTGGTGGTGTGAGGTTGTTGAGAAAGGCACTTATGATCACTTTCTTTTCCTTTAAATTTTCACAAAAAGTTAATGACAGGATTCATTTGGTGACTGCCCACTATATGCCATTGTTCTACTGGTTGTAGATGTATATATGTATAGACTTGCAAAGTATATGTATATGCACACATATGTGGGAGCTTGCATATATATCTTATGTACCTTTGAGCATATGGGATGCACATAGAAAGTGGGAGAGAGGGAGGGAGACCCACGCAGGTTTTGTCAGTGGGGAGACATATTTTACCAGTGGACCCGTGTATTCTCAGGAGCAGAGTTTGCTGGAGAGCACAGGGCCTACCCAAGGGCATGACTGTTGCCTGCCCATATTCCCAGCTACTCAGTAGAGTGACACTGCAAGACCACAAGCTCCAGCCAGAGTAAAAAAAGACTGGCAATGTTGCATAGTGGTAGAGTACCCAGGAGCCATCCCTAGGACTAGAAAAAAAACGTCAGGTTCCCTACAGTGAATGTGGTCATTAACATTATGTATGTCAAAAAATGTGAAACTTCTTTATGTATGAAAAAGGAAATTTGTAGGCCAAAGGAACACATCAGTGGTTCTAAGTATGTGATGAACTTGGTGGGTTTGGAGCAATGAAAGAAAGCCTATGAGGTGAAGTGTGATGAGGCTGGAGAATTTGGCAGAAGTGAGATGCCCGGGGTGAGCAGGGCAAACAATTTGTCCTTCTCTTTCCCATCACAAAGTTCATGGCTGAGACTGTCTGTGACAGAAGGTGGGGTAACGAGAAAAACAAACACATTTATTAAATACTAACTTTATGTGACAGAGTCTTAAGCAGAGTTTCAGGATAGCCTTGTATTGTTGTTTGATAAAGAACAGACAGGTGGGGAGAAGTATGACTGGACAGGGTGACTGGGGAAATTTCAAGTCCATGAGCTGAGATCCATTCTGCCTCTCCCTGTTGCCCATGCCCAGCATACACAGCTACAAGCTGTGGCCCCTCTCCCCCCAGACCCTGTGTCTTCAAGGATCAGCCCATGCCTAGAGTGAAGCCCCAGTGAAATGCTTCACAGAAGGGTGGGGGAAATGAGAGCGGCCTTCTGCTGCTGCTGTCTCCTCCAACGCTAAACTGTCCTCGCCCTGCTGAGGACGGGACATAAACCACTGCACATTGTTGTTAATCCTCACAGCAGCCCATAGTGCTCTTGTTCTGGTGCATTGGAGACTGTTTGGTTTTATGCTACTAGGGATTGAGTCTAAGACTTCCACACTGAACTACATCCTCAGGTTTGTTGTTTTTTTTTTTTTTTTTTTCTGTTTTTGAGTCAGGGTCTCACTGAGTTGTTCCGGCTGAACTCAAACATGTAATCCTTTTGTCTCAGCTTCCCAGAGTACCGGCTGATTGTAGAGATGGCAACTTTCTAAAATTGCCTAGCTTGCTCAGTGGTAAGGTAGGTGTTCGATCATTATTGTCCTGACTTGTAAGCCTGGCCTAGGCTGTTTTGTAGCAAAGAAGCAGAATGTTTATAGAGTGTTCTGGACTTCTCAGAGTGCTTAGTACGCAGGACACCTGTCCATAGGTGCTAGAGAGCAACTCGTAGCCCCAGGTTTTGTGTTTCAGAAGTACTAGGAAGGCACCACAGCAGATTTGCCCCACTCCACCATAACTTTTGCTTCTTAGCAGTCTCAGTAAGGTACTATTGGCAGCATGCCCTAACTTTCCCCCTTTCTAAGTATATAGTTCAGAGATTTAGTGTCTTAAAAATTATGCAACTTTTATCGCTATAGTTCACTATTAGAATATTTCCATCATGGGACAGAGCCCTTACTGCTCATATGCAAGCCCAGCCCAGCCCCATGCAACCACAGTGAGCTTTCTATGTGTAGATTTATCTTTTCTGGAAATGTCACAGAAGTGCAGTTGTATATCATATGTAGTCATTGAGTTCTTTGCTTTAGCACAATGTTTTTTAAAAATGTGTGTGTATATATATATA
>PVJA010053289.1:0-11954 GCA_004027025.1 Myocastor coypus
TCTTCTTCTTCTTCTTCTTCTTCTTCTTCTTCTTCTTCTTCTTCTTCTTCTTCTTAATATTATTATGGCTGCCTCACCTTGCCCTGGGGGTGGGATTGGTGCAGCATGTGGTGTTGGGGATCAAACTGCAGTACCTGTGGTTGCCTAAGCTTGCCTAAGGCAGTTGCTTTAGACCACTGAGCCATCTTGCTGGCCCGAGTTTTAGTTCTTTATATGGTTGTTTGGCTCTAGAATGAAACAAGCATTCAAATATCCTCATTAATAAAGAGCACTTTACTGTCCTGTTGGTTCCCTGTCCTCTTTGAGAATTGTTACTAATTATGAACTTATATGGGATAACTGGGATGGGAGAAAGGGATTTTTGGGGGGGGGATTTCTTTAAATGTGTTTAGTACAGGGTCTAGAGGGTCTCACTATACAGATTAGATTCATAGTGATCCTCCTGTTTTCAGCCTTTCAAGTGCTGGAATTACAGGCACGTGCCATAGGGTGGGGCTTGGTATGGCACACCAGGGATCTAACCTGTGTCTGCCTAAGCAGGCACTTCAATCCACTGAGCTATCCGGCCAGCTGAGAATGGGAGTTTTAAAATAATAGCAATAATAATTGGTGGTACAGTAAAAAGTAGTTAATGGAAAAGTACACTTTATATGTTTTGTTTTTGGTACTAGAGATTGAACCCAGGACCTTCACACTGAGCTATATCCCTGGACCTTTTTTGTTTTGTTTTGTTTTTTTATCAGCACCATCATACCTAATAGATTCTTGTGTTTTGCTAGTTTTTTGAAGTGTTGAAGTCTGTTAACCTGAAGCTTTACTAAGGACACAATAGAAGAATCTCTTCCCAGATATTTATGAGGTACTGGTCAATATTCAAAGAAATATGGTGCTGCAAGTTGCCTACACCAAAACTGCAGCACCACTGAGTTGGCAGGATAAGACATAAACTTGGGAATTCTCAGCTGTTGGAAACCAAAATAGACATTCAAATTTTTGTGGAACTTCACTGCCTTTATATTCTATACTTCATCCCATGTATCACCTGGCATGATCTAAATTTAAACATCTTATACTTTTATTTAGAAATTTTCACTGTTTTTTTTTTTTTTTTTTTTTTTGTCTTTTTGAGGCAGGGTCTCGCTATGCAGTTCAGGCTGGCCTTGAGCTCACTTTTGTAGCCCAGGCTGATCTCGAACTCACATCAAATCCTCCTGCCTCAGCTTCCCAAGTGCTGGGATTACAGGCGTGCGCCACCACGCCCGACTCTTCACTGTATTTCTTATCATTTGCCGCTTTATTATATTGTCCTGAGACCATAGTTAATGATCTTTGTCACTACCAAAGGAGAGAGGCAGAGAGGACTGCTGATGTCCTTTGAAGTGTTGCCTTCCCAAGGCCTGTGGGGTAGGATAGAGGGCTCTCTGTGGGAAGCAGCCATGGCGAAGCTCATGTTGGAATGGGGTCCGAGTCTGCCTTACAGATAGATGGTCCTGAGATCCAGGCAGGCCAAGAGGCCTGGCAAAGTGGGAGGCAGCTCTCTGCCGATCCTAGGTAAACACTTTGAATAGGGGTGTCTGTGTTCTGAGTATCTGACAGGACTTCCTAGGGAAGGTAAATGTGACACCCCAAAAGTGATAGCAAGTGCTTTTTTTTTTTTACTTCTGTATTGCTAGGAATCAATTTAATTTGTACAGATGATCATGAAATATTAGGCGGTTTGATTTTCTTAAATCTGGTACCAGACCATGACTTCAAAAGTGTTAATGTTGAAAGGTGGTGAAAAAATGTTCATTAACAAAGCTGCTTACTAGCGGCAAACAGCACGAAACACTTAACTTTTTTTTTTTTTTTTTTTGTCTTTTTGAGACAGGGTCTCGCTATGCAGTTGAGGCTGGCCTTGAGCTCACTTTTGTAGCCCAGGCTGGTCTCGAACTCGCACCAATCCTCCTGCCTCAGCCTCCCGAGCGCTGGGATTACAGGCGTGAGCCACCATGCCTGGCTTAAAACACTTACTTCTTTTACAGATACCTTTCCAAATCATTCCTGATGTATTCTCCCTTTCATAGAATCAGTTGTGCAGACTGATGAGGTTAAAAATCCATTTTTTTTTTAGAAGAAACAAAATAGAACCTATTTACAAAACATGCAAAAGAATTTTATGTAAGATGTTACAGCAGAACTAGCTTAAAGAGAATACAGCAGAGGGACAGAATGTAACTTACGTCTACAAATATAGGTCTTTTCCCCTACTTTCTGGAAGAAATACATTTTTTAGGGAATGGGCTATATAAAATCACATACATTGCAAAGACAGAAACAAAGACGTTTGTAAATCCTTTATATTTCCAGCAGCTGAGACAATATATCTGAGTGCCAAGTTTACCTCTAGCGGCGAAACCACAGCCAGCTATTAAGCAGCCAGAAAGCAACGGTAATTGAATACATGACCATTTCTCTTTTAGCACGTTCTTTGTTTTCCTCTTCCAGAAGTTGTAGGCGTCTGTTTAGTTTGATTATCTGTCGTCTTTTTTTTTTTTTAAAGAATTTTTTATTTTATTTATTTATTTTTCTTGTTTCAGAACTTTTATTTGTTTGTTCATTCATTTTTATGGCCGGCTCAGCCTGCCCCAAGGGCAGAGCTGGCCCAGCTTGTGGTGCCGGGGATTGAACCGCGGTCCCTGAAGCAGCCCAAGCTTTCCCAAGCAGGCGCTTTAGACCACTGAGCCATCCCGCCGGGCCCCTATCTGTCGTCTTAAGGAAGCTGCATCTACAACAGTCATGTCATCTGCTGTTCCTTCAATTGTAGCATCTACATTTGAAATGCCATACCTGACGTTGTCATGATGAGGGTTGGAAGTGGTGGCGGCGGCGGCAGACCCACCGCGCAACACAGGTATAGAGTCGTTTCTGACCAGCTGTCCATTTTGGCGAACAGCATTTTCACTCATAGAGCGCTCTCTTTTTAGCCTGCCAACTGCACGGATTTCATCACTTTGAGGGGTTGGAGAAGGCCTTTCCAAGTCCAGAAAATCTAGCGGTCTCTCACTTAGTGTAAGCACACGAGGTGGCGTTTTCAGTGCCAGAGGTTTTAAAGGAGTCGACTGAATAAGGTCAAGATCTGCTGGTCTTGAAAACGAAACATCTTCATTATTTCCTGCTACAATAATCCTCTCCGGAACTTGCATTATCACACTAGCATTTGGAACTCCTTCTTGGAATCCTTGCTCCAGGTCAGCATTTGGTGGGGCGACTTTTAATTTTTCTGGGACCCTCATTCGCTGACTAATCCCTTCGGCGTATTCCATTTCATACTGAATTCGACTAATTTCTGCCATCTCAGCCGCAGTGGGAGAGGGAAATGCGGCCACGCTGACCCCCCTGGCCCTCCTGGGCGTCCCGGAGAGGGCCGTCGCCCGCCGGCTCCTGGGGCGCTCTCAGAGGCCGTTGGCCGAGCGCCTAGGGCAGCCCGGGCGAGGCACCCGCGGAGCGGCCCGCATAGGGCCGCGACAGATGCAGAGCGGCTGGTAGCAAGTGCTTATTAACTTTGATTATGTGTCCACAAGAAGGTGAACACTGGGGATTGGAAGATCCTAATCCTGTTTTGTTTTGTTTTGTTTTGTTTTGTTTTGTTTTGTTTTGTTTTGTTATGGCCAGCTCAGCCTGCCCTGGGGGTGGGGCTGGTGCAGCATGTGGTGTGAGGATTGAACCATAGTCCCTGTGGCTTGCTGGCACAGAGATCCTAATCCTTTGAGGCCTCCATAGTTGGCTGTAGTTGTGGGAGATATGCAGAGCAGTTGTAGGGTGGGAGTGTGTGGGAATGCAGACTTTGGAATTTGGTAATCCTGGTCCCAGGCCTTGGCTCTGCCACTTATTTACTACCTATGTGACCTTAGACAAATTGCATAACCTTTTGCAACTTATTTCCTCATATGTGAAACAAAAGTAGTAATGCCTGTCTTAAATAAAGTGTGGTGTGGTCAGCTAGAGAAGTAATATGTAGCCTAAAAAAAGGATGTAGTAGAACTGTATGGATTGATTGATTGATTGATTGATTGATTTTGTCTTTTTGAGACAGGGTCTTGCCATGCATTTCAGGCTGGCCTTGTGCTCACTTTTGTAGCCCAAGATGGTCTCAAACTCACACCGATCCTCCTGCCTCAGCCTCCCAAGTACTGGGATTACAGGCATGCGCCACCTGTGTGGATTCTTTTTTTTTTTTTTTTTTTCCAGAACTGGGGATTGAACTCAGGACCTTGTGCTTGCCAGGCAAACACTTATTCTGTTGAGCTATCTCCTCAGCCCCGTGTGTGGATTCTTGTAGGAAAATGCCCAAAATATGTTAGCTTAAAACAAAACAACCCCACAGATTTCCACTCACTGTGAAAAAGCATCCTGTGCTATAGAAAAAGTTTTGAAGGATATATACTAGCTGTAAGTGTGGGCCATAGGGCATTGTTTCTTTTGTTTCCTCTATTGTTTGACCCTTTAAAAATTGAATGTTGTCATTTTGAAAATAATAGAAACACATAAGTAAAATGTTCTCAGGATTTCTCGTGGGACTGAAAGACAATTGTAAAAAAAAAGACAGTTGTAAACAGAGAAAGAAGGCATTCCACTTGTCCTAGTTCTGGTACCCAGGGTGCTGGTACAGGTGGTCACTGAGAAGAAAAAAGCAGTGCACGATCCTTGGTGATAGAAATTGGATTCTGAGGTTTTGAATTTACAAAATGAGTTGATTCCCTGGATATGGGATCTTGGTTGTCAGCCAAGGGCCAAAGCCCATGAGTGTTGACTGGCCTCACAGAGGAGATAGGACACAGACCTGAACCCCCTTCTCTTTTGAGAATAACACTGTCCATCTCACCTGAAGGAGGGGAAAAGAGTGGCTGGTCGGCTTGTGTCTGCCTGGATGAGACCTGGAGGCCCTCGTGGACATTGTCGCTTGTGGGCTCAGGATTGTTGGTAGCTTCAGGTGTGGTCTGCTGTGAGGCCCCGGGCCCTTAAACCTGCCCCTCTGTCTAAAACAAGGTCAGTGCTCCTCTACTTGCATGTTACCTATTCTATTCTGTTTCTATTCCTGTTGCATTAACACAGGATTGTGAGAGAATTTTTCTGAGGAGAAATAGGTGAATCTTGTTAAGAGGTTTACTTTTCACCTGCTGATAAAGTAGGTAGTAGGAGTGAATCTTCATGAAAAGAGAAATTTATTCTGTAGGGCTTTGTAGTTTTTTTTCTATGTAGACATGTTTTTAAAAACAGGTTGTTGCCGGGCGTGGTGGCTCATGCCTGTAATCCCAGCACTTGGGAGGCTGAGGCAGCAGGATTGATGTGAGTTCGAGACCAGCCTGAGCTACAAAAGTGAGCTCAAGGCCATCCTGAACTGCATAGCAAGACCCTGTCTCAAAAAAGACAAAAAAAAAAAAAAAAGAAAAACAGGTTGTTGCTTTGTGATCCTCATCTCTTGGAGGCATTCTGTCTGAATGGAGCAATGTAGCTTTTCCATATGGGCAGTTTATATCTTGAGACCCTAGAGCCAGATATGCAAGGCAAGGTATTGGTTTGAACTGTTGTCTTCACAGTCTGTCCTGTTAGCTCCTGTTTTTCTCACTCAAAATTGATATATTTGGTTCTTAATAATATGAGCACCTTAGTTTTATTCCAATTAAATACTAGGGATATATTTATTCATTTGTTTTGTTTTGAAACAGTCTTGATCTATGGTTCAGGCTGACCTCAAGCTCATGATCCTTCTGCCTCAATCTCTTAAGTGCTAAAATTAAGGTGTGTGTCACCAGGCTGAGCCTTGGACTTATTTTAAGCTTTTGTTTTTTGAGGAAGGGTTTTGCCATGTAGTTCAGGCTGGTCATGAGCTCACTGTGTAGCCCAAACTAGCCTCCAAATTACATTGATCCTCCTGCCTCTGCCTCCAAGCACTGGGATTACAGGTGTGCACCACCATGCCTGGCTGGAACTTAATTATCTTTACAAAATGTTGTCACTCTAGCTTTTTTCTGATATTTATGAAGCCCTCATATTTTCAAATGACATTATAGTCTTTTTTTGATCACTTGCCCCTTATAATTTGTGCTTGATTTTTATGTCACTGTGTCAATCTTGGTTCATGGCTTTCTTTTGTGACTTACTTTCAGTTCATTTCTATAATTTTTAAATTACTGGGAGTGTTTCTCAAATTTTTTTAGTCACCAAGTTATTCTCAAGTATTAAAATTAATTTTAAAAAGTGAATGAGGGACCCGGCAGGATGGCTCAGTGGTCTAAAGCGCCTGCTTAGGAAAGCTTAGGTGGTTGCTGGGACCGCAGTTTGATCCCCAGCACCACATGCTGCGCCAGCCCTGCCCTCAGGGCAGGCTGAGCCCACCATAAAAAAAAAAAAAAAAAAAGTAAATAAAAATAAAAAAATAAATAAACAAACAAAAGTTCTGAAACAAGGAAAAAAATAATAAAATAAAAAAGTGAATGAAATTAAAAAGGGGAGTGGAATTAAGTTTGAAGATATTATGTGTCCAGTTTTATGCTAGACATTTTACAGACCTCACAGAATAGCAAATAAACAATGTAACTAGATGACTGGGCTAAGAGTAGACCAGGGTTTCAGACTTGATTTTGTTAATAAGATTTATTAACCTTGACAATATACCCTTCCCTAGGCTTCTGCTTCCTTATCCATAAAAAGGGGAGAGAGTGCTGATGACGTTAGTCTGGCTCCAAGATTTTATGACTGGATTTTTTTGGTAGTTTAAATGTGAAATTCCTGGCATATACCTTTTAATTGAATTGAATAATTTTTAAAGCATTACAAGGGTCACTAACTCAGTTTACCCCCACACACACTCTCATATTTGCAGCTTAAAATGTATGCTTTTCTTATAGGACTGGTATGAATGTTACCTTGGGGGCACATTTCCTTCTGTGTTAAAATATGCATCCTTGTGAGGACATCCTGAGTATAAGCCACGACAGGTATTCATGAGAGCAGGAGAGATAGAACAGTTGTATGGTGTGCAGAAGAACAGCAAGATAAAAGGGCAGCCGTGGCCCTGTTTTCCTTCTCCTATGTGGAAGTACTGAGCTCTCACTTCGGCGGAGTGAGCCTAACGTGTGCTTGCCCAGGGCTGCATCCTTAACCTAGTGCTATAAGGAAGGTGAGGGTGACCTAGTACAACAGGTCTGCATCTCCAGGGACTGAGAGCCCAGCCAGGCTTGGTGCTACCCTCTTCTTCCTGCCACTCCCTGTCACTGAGCTCTGTACTTGGTGATGGGGCAGGGACTGGTCACAGCCCAGAGGAAGTTTAGTGAGATGACTCCTCCATGAGGAAATGTGGCACCTGCTGAGTGCCAAACTGTTGTGTATCCCACCCAGGTTTTTCTGTGTAAAGTGATAATCATGGTAGTAGTTAAGTTTATTTTAGCTTCTGGTTGTAGAAACCAGCTCTTGCTTTATAACCCTAGGGAAGAGGGGGCTTCTTAGAAGTACTCTGGAGGGAGAGCCAACCCACTTCATCTTCAAATAGGACAGGAAGGGGTGGGCACTGACAGGCTGGCAGGGTCTTCTTAGGGTGGTGTATTAGTTACTTTTTGCTCGTTGCTGGGACAAATACCAGACACTCAAGATGAAGGAAGGAAGGGTTTATTTAGCTCACAGTTTGTGGAGGTTTCAGTCCATATTCGGCTGGCCCAAGGCTGAGTAGAACAGAGCAGAGAGCATCCAGTTCATGGAGGCGGAACGGCAACAAAATGGCGGCAGAGGTAGCCAACCAACACGGCAGCAGAGCAACAGCAACAGCTAGAGCTCCAATCTGTCTCTCTGTCTCTCCTTATATTACATTCAGGCTCTCCGCCTTAGCTCCCGCCCTAGGCTACACCCATAATCCCAGAAGTACTAAAACCCATAATCCCAGGGATCATGGATCAAGTCTCAAACTCTAGAAGTCCCCGCCCAATGACTCCATGAGGCTTTGGGGGGACAACTAGACATAAACCATAACAGGTGGTCTCTTCCCTCACCACCCACATCCTTGGTATCATAGGTGTTGTCAGAGGAACCTCATGTCTACCCAGCTCTGTCAGGCTGTCCCATGGACTCCCACTCTCACCTGGATTCTTGTCCACTCCTGAGGGGTCTTCATATTTTCTGCCTGCCCCTGCTCTGTCTGTTCTCAGCAAAGCACTCATGTGAACCTGGAAGTTCTTCTATGAGAATTGTCACTAGGCAAAGCTTCCTGGGGACCACCAGTCTTCTTTTGAGAAGCCTCTGCCTTTTTCTGTCCTTGGCATTTCTCTCAGCTGCTGCAGAACTGTACCCCTAGTGGTTGTAGTCCTGTCCAGCATCCATTCTGCCTCAGGGCCTTTGCACTTGTTCCTTTTGCCAAAGCACTCCTCTTTCAAAATGGCCTGGTGGCTCAGTCTTACCCTCTTTAGGGAGCCTTTTCCTGATCATCACTTGTAACCCTGAAACCATACCATTCCCAGTCACTTTTGTCTATGAATGCTTCTCCATAATCTCCTAATACCTGCTGTCCTATCTGTTTTCCTTACTTTGTGTCTTTTTCTATCTACAATAAAAACCTCACAATGTCAGGAACCATGTCTGTGTCATAAGTGCCATATCCTAGCTTGTAACAGGCGTGCAGGGTACTTATACAACACAGAGCACTGTGTATCTTATTGAGCCAGTTTTGGCAAGAGGGACAGATATAATGTGAAACAAGCATGGGCCTGGGCATTGCCTCTCAGAGGAGGGCAGGGAGGTCCTGTGAGGGCTCTATGTGATGTCTCCATGTGTGATTGTTGTGTAGGAGCTGAGGAAATGTTCACTTCTCCAGCTGTAAACATACATGGCTATCTGTTAACATTCAGAAATCTTAAGTATTGTGGTACAGCTTATTATTTGGAAGAGCAGAAACTTCATATTGTAATAATATGAAATTGACATGCAGCCTGTTTTATCAAGTAGTAGAATACATAATTATTGGCTTAAAAGTAGCGGTAATTAAATTCTGCAAATTATATGTGGATTATTATTTGGGCCTTTCTGATGCTTAAGCAGACCCAAGCCTGGAGAGCCAGATCCAGTTTTTTTTTTTTTTTTTTTTTTTGTCTTTTTTTGAGACAGGGTCTTGCTATGCAGTTGAGGCTGGCCTTGAGCTCACTTTTGTAGCCCAGGCTGGTCTCGAACTTGCACCAATTCTCCTGCCTCAGCCTCCCAAGTGCTGGGATTACAGGTGTGAGCCACCACGCCCAGCTCAGATCCAGTTTTAGGAGAGGTGAATTCATAGAGTGAGGAGGCATTGAGGATTTTACATCTTCTTTTCTTTAGTAGAAAGTCCCTTGCTAAGAGGCAGTCTGAACTATTGTTCATTCATCTTTAGATTTTAATGTTTGTGGGTTTTGTTTGTTTGTTTGGTTGGTTGGTTGGTTTTTGAGACAGAGTCTTGCTATGTAGTTAGGGTTGGTCTTGAACTCACTGTGTAGCCCAGGCTGGCCTTGGCCTCAGAATTGCTCTCCTGGACCGGCAAGAGAGCTCAGCAGTCTAAAGTGCCTGCTTAGGCAAGCTTAGGCAACCGCAAGGACCGAGATTCAATCCCTGGCATCACATGCTGTGCTAGCCCCATTCCCAGTGCAGGCTGAGCCAGCCATTAAATAGATAGATAGATAGATAGATAGATAGATAGATAGATAGATAGATAGATAGATAGATAGATAGATAGATAGATAAAGTTTTTAAAAAATGCTCCCCTATCTCAGCCTTCTGAGTGGTGGAATTACAGGTGTCTGCCACCATGCCCATTTCATTTTTGGATTTCATAATGAATATCTTCTAATTTGTTATAGTAATACTTAAGTTTTTTCCAAAAGTACATTTGTACATTATATGTTTGAAGTTAGTTAAAAGTAGTTTGACTTTATGTTTCTGTCTTAGGTAAAGCATATCTAAACATATCTATTGTATTACCTACAATTTCATCCTGATGAAGAACTTGACTAGTTGGTTTTTAAAATGTTCCTGAACAAGTATTCATGTTCCATTTCTAAACTATTCAAGCAGAAATGTAAACTCTGGAGCTGACCCTCTGAGGTGTCTTAGTCACTTTTCACTCATTGCTGGGACAAATAGCTGACACCCAAGATGAAGGAAGGAAAGGTTTATTAGCTCACAGTTACTGGAGATTTCAGTCCATATTCGACTGGCCCAAGGTTGAGTGGAACAGGGCAGAGAACATCCAGTTCATGGCGGCAGAATAGCAACAAAATGGTGGCAGAGGTAGCCAACTAAACAGGGCAGCAGAGAGCAACAGCTACAACTTGAGTCTGTCTCTCTTGTCACTCTTTATGTTACATTCAGGCTCTCCGCCTTAGGATATCCACCCTAGACCACACCCATAGTCTCATTCTTACTCAGACAGATAATCCCATCAGTACTAACCCAGGGATCATGAATCAAGTCTCAATCTATAGAAGCCACGCCCCATGATTTCATGAGGCTTTGTGGGGACAATTAGACATAAACCATAACATGAGGTTTGATTCTAATTTCTGGCTCTTGATCATCTTGTGACCTGAGATTGTTCTGGTCTGTCTGTAGGGATAGGATCATGCCAGCATCTGACCTCTAGGCCTGTTGCAGAGAGGTAAATGATGCTGTGTAAATAGGAAAAGGGACCTGTCTCTTTTCAGTAAGCAGTACAATAACAAAAATGGTGATTGTTGGGCTGGGAAGATAGCTCAGTGGAGTAAGTGTTTGCCTGGCAAGCTCAAGGCCCTGAGTTTGATTCCTGGTGCCACCAAATAAATAAATAAATAAATAAATAAATAAATAAATAAATAAATAAATATGATGATTGTTTTTATTTGACATAAATGGCAAAAGTCATTTGATATCAAGTATAGTACCTTGTTTTGTTCTGATTTTAGGTCCCTAAAACATGTTAGATTTGTAAATTTACATTTACTCTTCATTTTGGTAGTTTAGGTTCTGGTTGCAGTTATTTAGTGCTGCCCATGCTCAGCTTTCTCCCCAGGAACTCACCTAATTAGGTGAAACTTTACCCACTGTGCTCAGCTCCAACAAGGGCAGTCTGTTTTGTTTCATTCAGTGTCTTATCATGGTTCCTGTCATTAGTGCCCAAGTTTAGCTTCCACAAGGTCTAGTGGATATTGGTTTAAGTATTTTCCCTTTGTAACTGGAATAGATAATTTCCAGGCACTGGTACTTTTGTTTTCCACTGTTTAGTTTTGCTTAGGTTTCTTAGAATGAGAAATTTTTATTTTTTTTTTTAGAATGAGAAATTTAGAGTATTATAAACAAATTCATAGTGGCATCACAGCTTTTAAGAGCTGACTGATATCTGAAAGAAAAAAAAGAACTATTTGTAAGAAGATAGGATGCTGTTAAACTGTTTTTAAGGGTTATTTATTTATGTTTTGAGACAGTATTATGTAGTGCAGGCTAGTCTTGAACTCATTATATAATCTGGGCTAACTTAGAACTCAAGGCGATATTCTTGACTCTGCCTCCCAAGTACTGGGATTACAGGCATGCAACACCTCGCTGGGGATTTTTAGTAATTTTCCTTGTTTCAAGCCCCATTTTCCTGCCAGCAAAACACTTAGTAAGTGAATTTTCTTTTCTTTTTTTTTTTTTTTTTTTTTTGGCCTTTTTTTGAGACAGGGTCTCGCTATGCAGTTGAGGCTGGCCTTAAGCTCACTTTTGTAGCCCAGGCTGGTCTCGAACTCGCACCAATCCTCCTGCCTCAGCCTCCCGAGTGCTGGGATTACAGGCGTGAGCCACCACGCCCGGCATTAAGTGAATTTTCAGTACTGGCAGAAATGAAAAATAGAATTTATGTAGCTACACATTACTAGCACAAAGGAGAAATATATATACAAGAAAATAATAGTGTTTATTTCAAATTATTTTCCTTTTTTTTTTTTTTT
>PVJA010053290.1:0-12031 GCA_004027025.1 Myocastor coypus
GGGAAAGAGGAAACCTGTTCTACTATTGTGGGGAGCACAGACAGGTTCAACCACTATGAAAATCGGTGGAGAGATTCTTCAAAAATTTTGGATTAGAAATCACATTCAACCCACCTATTTCTCTTCTAAGTATTTTTTGCAATGTAGTGAAAATTTTGTATCACAGTGATTCATGTCCATCCAGGTTTATAGTAGAGCAATTTGTCGTAGTTAAGTCTTGGAAACAACTCAAATGCCAATAAACTGAGGAATGGATTAAAAAGACGGAGTCTTTACACAATTACATATTATCCAGCTATAAAAAAGATAAACTTGTGAGTTTTATAGGGAAAGGAATGCAACTAGCAACTGTACTTGTAAGTGAAATAAATGAGACTCATTCATGCAAACATACTATTGTCACACTAGTGTGAGAATCTGAAAGAGCAAATAAAATCTGAAAGGCACAAGAAATACTGTGAAAGGAAAATAATCTGTTCATTTGGAAGGAAAATTTGGGATGAGGAAAAGGACAAGAGCATAAAGGGAAAAATTTATTAATTCACATATGCTGTATAGCTTAGATAATTTTACTGCTGATTTCTGGTGGTATTTTAAAAGGAGCAGTTAATGCTGAATTTTTCTTCTTGTTAATTTCTTATAATGTTATTTAAACCAATTTTTAATGATTATATCTGATAATGTAAACAACTAATTTGACGATAGCATTATGCCATAAAACAGCTATTGTTGAATTACTATTATTTACTATCATTCAAATTCTGTATCATTTCTAATGGCATTACCCCCATTTTGCATTCTCTCTTAAAAAATACTTATAATAAATGGATAAAATAAAGGCATAAGGAAAAAAAGAGAGGGGAAGTCTAAGAGAGGGAAGAGAGAGAGAGACAGAGAGACAGAGAAATAGACAGAAAGATAAAGACAGACAGAGGACACTGATTTAAACAATTAGGAGCTTTAATAGTCTCATTTTGTGAGAGACAAATCAACAAATAGAAGTTAATAAACCCTAAGTAGAATAAACTCAAATGTACACCAAGACACTTTATAATCAAACTGTTGATTCTAAGCTAAAATACCATCAGCAATAATATCTTTAGTCAAATTGTCATCAGAAATCTTAGCAGAAGGAATTTAATTGGTTAAGATATCTCAAATACTGAAAAACATATGTCCTTTAGAAGTTTCTCTCTAGTAAAGTTATCCTTAAAGTGGAAGAAGCACACAGTTGTAAGTTTGATCTCAGATACCAAAATGAAAGCAAGCAAGCAAGCAAGCAAGCAAGCAAGCAAGCAAGCAAGCAAGAAAGAAAGAAAGAAAGAAAGAAAGAAAGAAAGAAAGAAAGAAAGAACAGGAAGGGAGAGAGGCAAGGAAGGAAAAAGGAAGGGAAGATAATATTCTCAAGTTTGTAAATGCTGAATTTCATTACCACAGTCTTGCACTTTAGGGGTACTAAGGGGGTGCACCAACTTGAGATGAAATGAAGACAGCCAGCAAACTGAAAGCTATAGAAAGATATGACAATCTGTGGGAAAGGTAAATATAAAGTTGAAAGGTAAATATGAGCACAAATTAATTTTAATTAATTGTGTCAGTATAGTTTGATGGTCAAATTCATCATACCAAATTTGTGTCTGTATACATTGTATCTTGTCTTTTTCTCTATTCTCCTCCCCTCACTTCATCCTTTCCTCCCCAACTCATTTGCAAAATCTTTGCTTCTAATATTTTCTTTATATTCTTTTGTGTTCTTTCCCCCACTTCCCTCTCTCCCCTCTTATTTGAACAAATTTGTTTTGTAACTCTATATTTTATTTATTACAGGCCTTATAGTACAAATACATTAACACTATTTATCAATTTGTGTTGAGTCCAGATGTATTACAAGTAATTTGAGACAGAAAGAACGTGAAGAAATTTCTGCATATTGATATAATTGTTCACACAGTGGAAATTTGTACGACTGACTGTCTCAGTCAGTTCAAGTTGACTGTTCTCTCATCACTGGGACAAATGCCCGACAAAGTGAAGGAAGGAAGGGTTTCTTTAGGTTATTTTCAAATACGGTTTCAGTCCATATTTAGCCAGCTCCAAGGCTGAGGGGAACAGGGCAGACAGCGTCCAGTTCATGGGAGTGGGACAGCAACAAATGGTGTCAGAGGCAATTGACCAACAGGGCAAGAAAGCAACAGAGCGAGTCTATCTCTCTGTTTCACTTATATTGCATTCAGGTTCGCTGCCTCAGGCTATCCACCTCAGGCCATACCCATAATCCCAGCAGTACTAAAATCCATAATCCCTAGAGTACTAAAATACATAATCCCAGTGGGTCATGAATCAGTCTCAAATTCTAGAAGTCCCTGCCCCATGATTGCATAAGGCTTTGGGGAGACAACTAGACACACACCATAGCACTGACATTAAATTATAACATTGTAACTTTAGGATGTTACAATAGAATCCTATCTTCATTAAAATAAAATACCTAGGACATCTGCAAAATGAAAAGAAGTGAGAACTAAGATGTGCCACTTTAAGAAAAAAAGACAAATACAGGGTGGGGTAGAAACAGGAAATGAGGAAGAGTCTATGAAGAATACAAAAACTGATGGAAAGCTGTGATATGTGATTTTTTTTTGTCAATAATTATTTGAAATGGAAATGGCCCACACACTGCCACCAAGGCAAAATATTGTACAACAGTAAGTATGGACCACTTCCCTTACAAAATTACACAAAATATTTTCTCCCTAGGTAACATTCCTTAGACATACTGTACTTCATTTATCCCTTTCCTCTGTGGCCCTATAATTTCCTTGAACAGAAAAATTGGGAAACCACTGAGTTATGAGATGTTACTGTTCAGGTTCTCTTATGTCCTGAGTCCTCACTGACCTTGAAGGGCTAGGGCCAAAATATTGGTAATGCATGTAGCCCTTCTTTTTCTCTAATTTTTGGTCTATAAACTTACATTCTTAACACCCCCAGAAGAGAAGTTTCAAGATACCATGATTCTGTAATATAGATATTTGAGCTTAATATCACTGTCTTTCTAAATATCAAACATCTTAGACATAACTTGGAATTGGTATTTTCCACTGATCATTGATATTCTAATAAATCTCTATAGGGTGTGATAAAAACAGTGAGAGATTTTTACATAGACATTTAGAAATGCAAGGATGTACAAAATTGCAGCCTGTCAAAGCCTATGGCATTTTGCCTAGTCTTACTCTCATTTAATACCCTTTTTTGTTTTCTTCTTAACCAACCATTTACTTGACAGAGTGTATAGCAGTAACTGAAAGTACTTTAGAAGCAGCATACATCCAAAAGACCACTGGTCAAGCAATGGCTATGACTCATCTGGATGACTAACACTGACAACAGTTCTACAAAGCGCTGTACATGGTTCCAAAGTTAATCTTGAGGGGATTTGACCTTGATCTTGGAAGATATAAAAGTTAAAAATTTTGCTGTACAGGTCTTGCTTTAACTTGCCCTTAACCACCCAGCAGAAAAGATTAACTATGGGACATAAAATGCAAAGCTAGATTAGCATGATAAGCTTTAAAGGCTTGAGTCAACAGCCTCCACTATTGCCAGTTTCACCAATAACTCACTGCAATTACGGAACTTTGGACTATGTATACAACTACTACCTCTTAGTTCAGAGAATTTTTTTTCATTATTTACCAATATCCATTAGAAAATTTATCACGTCTACACTCTGTTCTCTGTATAACCACTATGAGAACAATATGCATTGTGTCAATTATTACAAATGTACTACTGACGTGTTTTGAAAGTGTCATATTGATATATCTTATTAAAAATAATAAAAGTAAAATAAAATAAAAACTACACAAACTGTTTGTTAAAGAAATAGAATACTACAGGAACTATTTTAGAACATGACCAAGTGGAATTTATTTCTAGACTATAGGAATAAGTAATATAAACACGAATATAAACTTTGTATGTCACATTAGTTAAAGGAACAAAAGTTATAAATAAAATTTTTAAACCATGAGTAAAAAGCATTTTACAAAATATAACATTCTTCAGTGATGAAAACACACACCAAAACCAAATATACAACAACATCAATATGATGAAAAACAGTTGTGAAAATCCTGACAGCTAACATGTTATAAAGGAGCGAGCACTTCCCAGAGTACAGTAGTGGCAGAAAGATGCACAGTATCTCCTCTTCTGCTCCACAATATGTCCTATATTGGGATTTATAGACACAGATTTAAGGAAGAATAGTTTGAAGAAGAAGGTAGAAATGGAGAGAGAATTGAATAGAAAGAGAAATGGAAGGAGAAAGGGATGAAAGAGAATCAGAAGTATTCACTTTTGACATAAAATTAAGCATATTTACACGTGACTTACTCAGGTAAGTAATAAACTTGAATGTTTTTATTCTTAAAGAGAAATTATAAAAGAAAGGAGCTAATAAAAACAAAAAATGCTACACATACATTGTTAAAATGTTTTATTTCTTAACACTTGAAACAAACAACTGAAAAAGGATTTAAGAAAACCATGTCAGTTTTACATGAATAAAATGCCTAAAATACTAATCAAGGATATAAATGTGTGGTACACTGATGGCTACAGAATATTGCTGAAAGTAAGTAAATGCTTTGCAAGTAAATGGAGAGAAAAATTCTGTTTATTGATTGGCATAAACAATATGAAACAATATTTCATATTGTTTCATGAAATGATCATCTCCCAAAATGTACAAGTTTGATGTAATTTTAAATTTTATTTATTTGTTTGTTTGTTTAGGTACAGGTCTTGGTATGCAGCTCAGCCTCACAGTGATCCTCCTGTGTCAACCTTCTTAGCACTGGGACTACAAGCATGAGGTACCATGCTTGGTTGCAGTAGCTGGCAGCACATGCTTGGAAATCTGGGGCAGGCATAGCATGTGGTATTGGGGATCAAACCCAGGTCCTTGTGCTTGCCAGTCTGGTACTTAAATGCCAAAGCTATCTCCCTGGTCCTTGATGTAATATTTATGAACACATGAACAGGTTTTTTGTTTTCTGTCTTGTTTTGCACAAAAGTTGAAAAAATTCTGAAATTTAAAGGGAATCACTAGGAACTCAAGTCACCCAAACAATCTGGGAAAAGGAAGAACAAATTGGATAGACACAGGTTAAAGAATAAATTTAGAGTTGCACCTTAGGTATATATAAAAACTACATGAAAATTGATCAATACCTAAAATATGAACTGAAAGCATAATATGCTTAGATGAAAGCACACGAGAAAATATTCCTGATGCTGATATAAGATAGCTTCATTCATATGGCAAGAAACAACGGATAGATGGGCTTTAAAGATTCCTGTATCAAAGGATGGTGACAGATGGGGAAACTGAATGAGAGAAAATGTTTGCGTTCACACACAGGATAAGTATGACTGTCCAGACTGCTTTACTCCAGTGATGCTACAACAAAACAACACACAGGCATGTTAAAAAGTGGAAAATATTTAAATAGATGCTTCTCTGTGGATATATGCAAATAACACATAAACACATAGAAAGACACTTAACATCACTGATCAGTAGAGGAAGGCTGACCAAGTTAACAATGTGCCATACTCTTTTGAATGGCTAATATCAACAGAGAAGCTTTAAGATAAGGGAAAATTGGAACCCATGTAAAATGATTCTAGGACTTCAATTGTTTCTTGAAAAGTTAAACGTTGAAGTATTCAGCATTTCTCTCTCTTCATGAATAAAGGAATTGAGAGCCAGAACCCATTAAATCCTTCTACTTAGGTGTTCAAAAGACCATTATTCAAAAGAACACAAAATTGAATATAACCCAATATCTACCAACTGAGAGATAAACAAGCTATAGTATTAACAGACAAGGGAATGTAACTGAGTCTTTAAAAATGATTGAAATATTCTATATTCAGCAATAATCTGTTAACCTTGAAAAGAGCTTTTGTTGAATACAGCCACAAAAATGAATTATGTGGAGCTGCGGAGATAGCACAGTGGACTAAGAGACTGCTAAGGTAATGGTAAGCACCTAGGTTTGATCCCTGCTACCACATGCCATGCCAGCCCTATCCCTGCTACCACATGCCAAGCCAGCCATAAAGACAGGCCATGGTTGTACACACTTGTAATCCCAGTGCTGGGATTAGGACTTTGAGTTTAGGGGATTTGATTTTTTTAAATTCTATAAAGGTTCTAGATAGAAGGCCTTTGTTGGAGGGACAGTTGGCTATAGCTGATTCCCAGTTTGTGGGTTTATACTCTGTTGGAGATTAGTTTTGAAGTGCAGAAAGTTTTCAAAAAGATGACATTGCAGTGGTTGATTCTTTGAAGTATTTCCCATGCAGTTTGGCTTTTGTTTACAAACTCTTCGCCTGCTCTTAAGTCTTTAAAATTTCTCCCTTGAGTTGCTTCCAGAAGATTCAGTAGTTGTGTCTTAATATTTAAATCTCTTATCCATTTTGACTGTAGCTTTGTACGTGGTGATAAGCATGGGTCTAGATTTAGCCTTCAGCATGTGGAAAGTCAGTTTTCCCAGTGTCATTTATTAAACAGGCTATCTTTATTCCATTAAGAAATGTTTGGCCCCTTTGTCAAAAAGAAGGTGGCTGAGTGTGTTTGCAGTTGTTCCTGCATCTAATCTGTACAATCGATCCTGAGATTTGTCTCTATGCCAGTACCATGCTGATTTTATCACAGCGGCTATATGTCTAAGGCATTTGATATTCACACAGATAGTGATGTTAAGCTCAACTGTCTATGTCAAAGGGTAATGATATCATTAATCTTCTCTTCTGGAAAGTTAACGATTTAATTTTGCAGACCAAAAAATTAGAGAAAAAGTAGGGCTACAATGTTAGCCAGTATTTTGGCCCCAGCTCTTCAAGGTTAGTCAGCACTGAAATCCTAAGGGAACCTGAACTGTAGTATCCTATAACTCAGTGGTGCCCCAAATTTTCTGTTCAAGGGGATTATGGGGCCACAGAGGAAAATGATTGATGATGTATAGTGTGCAAGAGGAGAGTTACCTGGAGAGAAAACATTCTCTCAGGCTTTCACGGAGATCAAATTAATCAAGCGATGTTCTTGACTCATCCAGACAGCTGACATTGACAAAAGATCTACAGAATGCTGTATATGTTTTCAGGGTAATTCCTGAGGAAATTTGATTGGAAGTGTCAGATACAAAAGTTATATATTTTTGTTATATTGGTCTTGCTTCATCTTGGTGATAACCATCCAGCAGAAAGCTATACCACATGGTATAATAAGTAAAGTCATATTAGTATGCCAAGCTGTAAAAGGCTCAAGTCAACAATTTCTGACACTGATAGTGTTGTGAATAACCCACTACCAGTATGGACTACTGGACTATATTGGATTATTTTGTTGAGGAAACACACCTACAATATTTTAATGGCAATGGAACTCCTGCCTCTGACAAAACAAAACAAAGAAGGGGGATATAAGTGAAGGACCATTGTGTAATGTATATATTATTTATTTATATTAATTAATACGTAATTACTCAACAAATGCTGAATGGGCTGTGGAGAAAAATGTACCCTCCTTCAGTGTTACTGGGAGTGCAGACTGGTTACAACCACAATGGCAATCAGTATGGAGATTCCTTAAAAGACTAGGGTTGGAGATACCATTCAGGTCAGTTATTCCCCTGGGCATTTTTCCTGAAGAACTGAAAACGTCATACCACAGTGATATATGTGAACCCATGTTTATAGTAGTGAAATTTGTCATAGCTAAGTCTTAGAAACAACCCAGATGTCCATCAACTGAAGAATGGATAAAGAGTTGCTATTTGTACGCAATGGAATATTGTTCAGCCATGAAATAGGACAAATATGAGGGGCTTTTTGGGGGTAAATGGATGCAACTAGAGAACATACTGTTAAGTGAAATAAATTAGATACACATATGCAAACATCATATTGTCTCCTTAATGTGAGAACCTGAAAGAGAAAAGTGGAATCTGAAGGGTACAGTAGATACTGGGAAAAGGAAATCCACTTATTCAAAAGGAAAGAGTTACTAAACTGAAGAGACAGACAGGAGAGGTAATGGAGGAAAGACATTTATGTATGCAAGCAGGGTGGTTTTGACAACTGTACTGTGCATTTTTGCTGGTCTATGGAAAGAAGCAGTTAAAGCTTAATTTATTTAACCTCCTTTTTCTTAGTTGTTTGTACTTTTTCTCTTCTTAATTTCTTATATATATATTTTTTTCTTCTTCCAATTTTACATGTATATATATATATATATATATATATATATATATATATATATACACACGTGTGTGTGTGTGTGTGTGTGTCTGGTAATGTGAATATGAATAACTGGATGGAATGCAATATTAGGTATTACAACAAATACTGTGGAATTCATATTACTTTGTCAAGTGAAGCTCTGTATCACCTGTAATTTTTTTTTCTGTTTTATTTCTAATTTGTACCCTCTTTAAAACAAAAATTAATATCCCAGTGCTGAGGAAGCTGAAACTAGAGGATCACTATGAGTCTTAGATGCATAGTGAGATCCTGTACAAAATAACTAAAATTTTTAAAAAGTGAAATATGAAGTTGTCCAAACTCTCATAGGTGCTTTCTAGAAGATGACAAGTAATGGAAACAGAGACACAGAGTGGAGACGATGGATGAGTCCTGAGGCAGAGAGAGGGTGAGAAATCTCTTGATAGCATATCCAATTGAGATGATGAAAACGTTCTGGGAATGGATGATGGTGGTAGTTGCACAGCATGTTCAATGTTTTTAATGCTACTAAATTTACCATAATAAGGAAAATCGCACAAAAAATGATTGATGGATATCTGCCTCTCGAGGGATGAGTTCTGTCTTAGTTACTTTTTGCTCGTTGCCGGGACAAATACCCAACACTCAAAATGAAGGAAGGCAAGGTTTATTTAGCTCACAGTTTGTGGAGGTTTCGGTCCATATTCGGTTGGCCCAAGGCTGAGTGGAGCAGGGTGGAGAGCATCCAGTTCAAGCCGGCAGAACAGCAGCAAAATGGTGGCAGAGGCAGCCAACCAAACAGGGCAGCAGAGCAGCAGCACCAGCTCGAGATCCAGTCTGTCTCTCTGTCTCTCTTTATATTACATTCAGGCTCTCCGCCTTAGCTCCTGCCCTAGGCTACACCCATAACCCCAGAAATACTTCCACCCATAATCCCATCAGTACTAAAACCCATAATCCCAGGGATCATGGATCAAGTCTCTAACTCTAGAAGTCCCTGCCCAATGACTCCATGAGGCTTTGGGGGGACAACTAGACATAAACCATAACAGAGTCAAAGTGCACAGACATAAGAAGATGGAAGACGTTCTGGTGTGGGAGGCCACACAGAGTCAAAGGGTGTGCTTCCATTGTGAAGCACCAGAAAGAAAATGGGACAGAGCCTTCAAAATCTTCCTGATTATCCTAAACGTGGACAAGTTGCTTAAAGGCTTCTACCAAAAGTATGGTGCGATATGATTCAAGTTGTGAAGAAACAGTATGAAACTCTCATGTGAAACATAACAATGTGTGAGTTGCCAGGTGAAACAGAAGGGTCACGATGCTATTGTCAGTTGTCCAAGCAAGGCAGGATGGAGTCTTAAATTAGGATCTGGTAGCAGAGAACACAGTGAAGAAAGACAGATGGAGAACACATTTAGCAAGCCAAACCGATAGGATTTGCTGGTGGTTTTGATATTGGCTGGAGAGAGTGGACGGATTCAAAAGTAAAGCCAGGGTGTTTAGCTTTAGCAATAGTTAAAATAGAACTGCTCTTTACCAAAATGGAGAAGAATACTAAGGTCAATTTTCAGAGAATCTCACTAACTTACAAAATATTATTTTCTCAGGGCTACTTCTATGGAGAAGCTTACATCCAAGAGAGAGGGACTGGCATCATCATTTTGTTGTTGATGATGTTGTCCTCTGTAGTTTACACTGATTTCTACAGCTTTGAAATTCTAGATGAAGTTTTCATGAGCTAATTGACATTTTCAGATGGCCAGGAAGTTGCCTCTTATTTTTTATAAAAATAATGTCAGAAAGCAAAACATTATCTGACATCCGCTACAACTGACTAGAGCACATGTGACAGGGATGTTTTCTGTAGCTTACACAGTCCATTTAAGTTCTACAGGTGCTTACTCAGTCTATAGTTGTGACAGTTGGACTTTGCCACCTGTGCAGGTGAGACACAGAATCCTCTCAGGCTGTTGGTGTCAGGACACAGTGAATTCTGACTGCAAGTCACTCAGGAAGGTCTGGTCCTGGGAATAGCACTCAAAGCACGAGCAGATTCTCGTTGGAGTACAGAACGCTGTCATTTCAAGGAGAGCTGCATTAACATGCAAGGTTACAACTTTGGGCTTCCTGACTTTCTAATGATTGTTGACTTCGTGTAAGAAAGGAGTGTACTGGTGTTTAACATTTCCATAGATTCATTGCTCAGAATTTTGCGAAACTGTGAGGAAATAAAGCCGATACCTGACCTGAAATGGAAAGCAGATGAGGTGCTGCAAAGGAGCCACAGCTTTCTTTGGTTAAGAGAGAGCACAAGGGCGATCTTGAGAATGGAAAGGAAGGAGATAAAACTACGCCTCCATTCTCCAGAACTAAAGGAATTAGAGGCACAAATAAGGGATGACCTTGTGTATTAATCTATTCCTCTGCTTAGCTGAGAATAATTTTGGAATTAAATAACAGGCTCTTTATCTACTTGACCCAATGATATAATAAGTCCTTTCTTAAATATTCATTGCCATTTAGAATCCTCAATTATAATGGCTGATGCTTTCTTTGTGTGTTTGTATGTGTGATGCGCTTGTGATTTGACTGCCTTCATTTGTTTTATTTATATTTTATTTAGAATTGAGTGTTTATATTCTTATCGGTAGAATGCAGATGGTGCATGCGGAGCTAGTGAACTCCCTCCCAAGCAGATTCATCTTGACCCTTTTTGCTGCACATAAACAGCACTGTGTTATTAATGACCACAGTACACACCTACCTTTTTCTGTTACCTTTCAGTGGTTGGTGGGGTTAGCTCAGTGTTGCCATGCAAGTAACCCCTAGGGAAGCCCTTGTTTCATATGCCAGCATCACTGTGAAAATGCCACAGCTAATCCTTCTAATGACAGGGAGATAAAGCACTGACTAAACCAGTTGAGGTGAAGTGGCTGTTTCTGATCTCACCAGGCTTTGAAACATTGTCTCTTATCTAATGAAAATGCTTGGCTTCCATGGCTTTAACCAAAGCAAGATCAGGCAATTGAATTTCAGCTGTCCCACTACTAGCTTTACTCATGTCTTAGCTTCTTCACAGTATTCCTATTTCTTCCAGGTGAAGTTACCAGCATTTATTGTGTTCTCACAGTATTTCTGTTTCTTCCATGCATTGAATTAGTAAGAACCACTTTACTGAGTTTTCACTGTATGCATAGACACTTAAAAGAGATAGATGAGTGACTACACCCAAAGTGACTACACCCAGTGACTACACCCAAAGAATGGCTATCAAATCAAGGAGTGGTGTTAGGTAATCAGATGGAGAATTCCTCATAGTGGAAAGTGAAACTATGTGAAAATGATTCCCAACACTGGTCAAGGTGAAGGTTATAAACAGGTTATATTTATGCTGAAAGTATCATTAACAAGGCCTGGACAATCTGAACATGACTTCACTTAGCATCACCATGAAGTGTCTGGCTTTTATGTGAGTAGAAGAACGTTGAAGCAATAGCCATAGGAGTAGTGCAAACTACAACTTGTCACACGGGTGTAATCTTAAATTTGGCCTTCACTAGTTATTTGCTGTGTGTTCTTGTGCAGGGACAGAAGGTCTCTGATGCTGTTTGTTTTCACAACTATAAATTAAATACAACTATATATACATTCCCCAGACATATATGTATGATTTTCCATACGTATATGATGTTAGGTTCTGGATACATGATGATGTTGGTTGCTGTTA
>PVJA010053291.1:0-12038 GCA_004027025.1 Myocastor coypus
CATCTTTGAAAAAGGAAACAAAGGGGCTAGGGATATATGGCTCAGTGGCATAGCACCTGCCTGGAAAACATAAGGACCCCAGGTGCCAAGCAAGCCACCAAGACTGGACACGGTAGTACACGGCTATAATCTCAGCATTAGGAAGCCTGAGATAGAAGGATCACTGAGTCTGAGTTGCCTAGTGAGACCCTGTACTGAATGAATGAATGAATGAATGAATGAATGAATGAATATTAAAAAAAAAAAAAACTATGGTGATGGGAAAACTGGTTGTACATAAGGACATACTCCAAAATAAAAAGCCAAAATGAAAGATGTAAATATTCAAACAAAAACAATCTGCAGGATGTTAAAACAGGTAAAAATCTCGAAGATAAAGGCATAGAAAGGATGTGTCTAAACAGAATCCCAATAGCACCAGAAATAGCATCAAGAATTAGCAAATGGGGTGATTATGCAATTTAAAAACGGGGCTGGCAAGATGGCTCAGCGGTCTAAAGTGCCTGCTTAGGCAAGCTCAGACAACTGTAGGGACTGCAGTTTGATTCCCAGCACCACATGCATGAGCCCCACCCCCGGGACAGGCTGGGCCTTTTAAGGAAAAAAAAAACAAAAATGCTACACCATAACGGCTATATTGTGAAGCAAACAGGCAATCTATACAATGGGAAAAGACTTTGCAAAAATAATGCTCTGAGGACTATACCTAGAATATATAAAGAACATATAAAAAAAAGTCTTCCCCCCCAAGATCCACCCAAACAGTAGCCCACTAAAATGAAGAGACACTTCTCAGAAGAATCAAAAATGGGCAATAAATATGGCAGAAAATTGTGAGTTCGAACCCTGGTCCTGCAAAAAAAAAAAAAAAAAAAAAAAAAAAAAAAAAAAAAAAAAAAAAAAAAAAAAAAAAAAAAAAAAAAAAAAAAGGCAGAAAAAGTTCAACATCTCTGGTCATTAGGGAAATGCAAATTCAAACCACACTGGCATTCGTTCTGAGCCTAGGAAGGTTGCTATGGAAAGCTCGAAGAATCACAAACACTGGTGAGGACACAGAGCTACAGGATCACTTTGGCAGTGTTAGTGGGAACATACACTGGCCCAACCACCATGGACAGCCCTCATAAGACTAAAACTGGAAATTCCATTTGGGCCAGCTACTCTCCTTGTAGAGAACTCGCCCTCCCTTCAATATAGTACGTTACAGTGATACATGTATATCCACACTTATAGCAGTGTAACTCCTAAAAACTGCATCTTGAAGTAGCCTATACATCAATCACCCATGAATGGGTAAAGAAAATGTATTCATGACAGCTGGGCGTGGTGGCGCATGCCTGTAATCCCAGCACTTGGAGGCTGAGGCAGGAGGATCCGTGCAAGTTCGAGACCAGCCTGGGCTACAAAAAGTGAGCTCAAGGCCAGCCTGAACTACATAGTGAGACCCTGTCTCAAAAAGACAAAAAAAAAAAAAAAAGTATTCATATATAATGGAGTACTGGGGCCTGGCGGGATGGCTCAGTGGTCTAAAGCGCCTGCATGGGAAGGCTTGGGCGGCTTCAGGGACCGCGGTTCGATCCCCGGCACCACATGCTGCACCAGCCCTACCCTCGGGGCGGGCTGAGCCAGCCATAAAAATGAGTGAATAAACAAACAAAGGTTCTGAAACAAGAAAATAAATAAATAAATAAATAAAAATTTAAAAAAAAAAGTGTATAAAAAAAAATAAAAAAATAAAAAAAATAATGGAGTACTGCTCTGCCACAAAAAAGGGTAAACTGAGTCATGTGTAGGCCAAGAGATGCACCTTGAGAGACCGTAATGTTTAAATATATCAGATGGACATGTTTAGATATAGCCTAACTTCTCTCTCTCTCATTCATTCATTTACCAGATACGGGGTCTCACTACACAGTTCAGACTCCTAGTGATCCTCCTGTGTCAGCCTACCCAGCACTGCGATTCCAGGCGCGCCCACTCCCGATTTCTGAGGCTGGCACTGAGGAGCCAGCCTGGCATGCAGTACCATGGATCACCCAAGGCCTTGAGCTTGCCAGGCAGGCACTTAAACCACCAAGCTATCTCTCCAGCCTGACCTAACTTCTATTATATGAGAAACCTAAGGTAGAAAATAAATGAAATAAAATGATAAAAATAGAAAAACAGAGGTAAGTATTTTGCAAATGCCATAGGGATCTAGAGATGAGGGAGGAGGAGATGGGATGAGGTGAATAGAAATGATTCGAACGGGCCAAGCACACCCTAAGATGAATGTAAACTTCTTTTTTCTTTTTTTTTTTTGTGGGACCAGGGTTCGAACTCACAACCTTGCACTTGCCCAGCAGGCACTTGTGCCTCGGAGCTATCTCCCCAGCCCCTATGAATGTAAACTTCTATACTACAAATATGTACCAACAAAAACAACAAAAACCTAAAAATTAAATAATAACTTCCAGCAAGCTTTTAGGAGACTTTTCTTATTTGGAGGTCCAAAATCGCCTGGTTGGTCCTTTAAACTCTGGTCTACTGAAGCAGAGGCATTGGCTGAACTAAAGCTTGTAACCCAAAAGGCATGGCCTCTGGCCTTCACATGGCTCCCCCACCACGCCTAGGCCCATCCCGCCCCGCCCCGCCCCGCCCAGACGCATCCCCCACCCCGCAGACCTGTGCTCTTCTCCAGGAAGTCCATGGACTCCTCGCTGGCGCTGAAGTGGCTGGACGTGGCCTTCTTGTCTGCGTCCTGCTCCACGTCGGAGCCCGTGTGCACCGAGGAGTTCGTGCTCATGGGCGAGCGCGGCATGTCAGACAAGGAGATCCGGCGGCCCGCGCCCCCACTCAGCATGGGCTTGCTCATCAGGATCTTAGGGGACGCAGTCATGTCGAAGTTCAGTTTCACCTTCTCCTGCTTGTCGATCTTGGCGGTGCCGGCGCTGGGGTTGGACGGATCAAGCAGCATTTGGTACTGGCTGTTGGGCGTGTACGGCGTCCGGAAGGGAGAATAATTAAAAACCCCAAACTTCCGGCGGATGTTCTCCACGTAAACCTCCATCTCCTGCATGGCGCTGTTGAAGATGCTTTTTGTCTTTTTCACAGAGAAGGGAATTTCTTTAGACATGAGGTAGCAATTATTTATTGGAACCCAGGCTCTAGAAGGGCAAGAGAAAACAGAGTTCGAGTCAACTTTAGTAGTTTCCAAGATTGTTATTTTTCTTAATGGAAACCAAATTATCCTAGCGTGTCTGCCAAGATTCTTACTTAGCTTCTTCTTAAATAAAAAAGACTTGGTTTGGATGGTTAATTAATGATCCACTTAACAGGCATGTTCTCCTGCAAAAGCAGAACATGCCTAACAAAACGCGGCACAGACGTAAACGGCATTGTTAGACTTAAGTCATGTTAATCTTTTACAGAGACCATTAAATCCCCTTTAATTCTCATTGGGTAGAAAATAAGAAAACAGTCACTGCATCCTCGACTTCACCTCTGGAAAGAGAACTATTCCCCAGATCACGCTTGGCTGCACAGGCCCCGAAAGCTTGCTTTTCTCAGCAAGGTCCTAAAAAGGGCGTAGCAGGAAGCTCTGGAAAGCCATTTTTCCTAGAAAGAGCTGCATGCTGCTGAGTGGGAGACAATACACACAGAAAAGTCACTATGAGCAGCCCTGCGGCCTCAGAGGAGCGCTTCCTCCTCCAACTCCAGCCCAGCTCGGTCTTCCTTGCTACCAAGGACGGGGCCTCTCCTGGCTCTGCAGAGACATCATCAGCAGTGGACAGGATTCCAGATACCACGCTCTGCAGGAGCAGAGCCCCACCCACCCACCCCACTGCCACAGGAGGCTGCCCGGCATGTGTGAGGGAACACCAGAGCCGGACTCTGCCACCATTTCTCATTCCCCAGCCTCAACCTAGGTGATGACTAGACACTGATGTCAACGAGCTTTTCCAGAGTGGCCTGTTCAACTTCATGGCCCACAAACTGAAGACAGGCACAAAACCATGGGATGCAAAGTAGCCCCCAGGGAAGCCAAAACCTCACGTGTGTGGCCAAAAGGAAGAAGAGGGCTCGCTCCACCCAGCTACTATCCAAGGGAAGACCCGGCGCACAGGCTTCCCAAGCGGTGACCAGAAGCAGAAACAATGGGCTGCTCCCTCTACTTCATCCTCCTGCACTGCTGGCACCAAATTCTCTGTATGTTTAGATCAAACAACCCAGCAGAAATAAGGTGCATCCGTGGGACAGACTGACCACAACACTTGGAACACTGGATGGCGACACAAACTAGCACTGAACACCCCCTAAGTATCTAGCTTCTCTCCCTCTTGGCTTCACATGCGTCCCCCAAAAGCTGCCTGTGTGCTGAGACCTCTGGAAGCTGCCAACACCCTCCAGACAAGACAATCTTCTGCCTAGGGACAGGGACACATCCTGGGAGACAGGACAAGCCCCAGGGCTGCCTCCTGGTGGTCAAGGGGAAATAAGAGGGCCGAAAAGGCAAGCTGAGAACCCAAAGAATCAGGCAGAAGGAGGCAGGGCCAGTATCAAGCATCAAGGGTTTATCAGCCAAGAGCCACAGGCTGGCACTGGTTTCCCCCACACTTCAAGGCTTTAACTGTTTCCCTGCAGCATCTCATGTGACTTTCATGGGGCCTTGTCAGGCAAGTGCTTCTCTTCCCTAGAGCAGGCCCAGGAAACAGTGAAAGGGAAATTAGATTTGCTTCCCTGTGAAAAATCCCCCCAGAAGGAGTGTGTCATGAAGAGCCCACTATAGAACTCCAGTGCTGTGGTCCTGGGGTCCCAGCTCTACCCAGCCTGTCTGTGTCTTGGCTAAGTGACCTGAGCAGAAAAGAAAAAAAAGAAAAAAAAAAAAAAAACAGCATCTATGAGAAAGTACTTTAAATAGTGCCTGGGGCATGCGTAAGAAGCACTTCATTAATGGCAGTTTATTTTTTTCAATTCCAAAAGCATTTAGTAATAGAAGTTCCTGTTTTTGCTGTTGTTTTATCTTTGGGGAGAGGGTAGCAAGAGTCTCTGTATGTTACCTAGCCTTGAACCCCTCAGCTCAACCACTCCTCCTGCCTCACCTCCCAAGAAACTGAGATTGTAAGTGTTCACTACCATAGCCAGCACAGTTAAGATAATTGCATGTATGTGTGTACAACTAAAAGGAATTTGTTTTTAAAAAAAGCAGGTAAATACTTCTGAAGCATGCTGACTCTTCAGAATACCCCTTGATTTGTGGGAAAGCCTCCCTGAGCTCCCTCTAACACTTAAATTAACTTGACAGCCTGTGGATACCTATTGCTCTTATTTTGCTAGCCTCACCTAGTTTGTTTGTACATGTCCAGGTTTATGTTTTGGCTCCACCACACCAAATTGTGCTCCCTGAGAAAAGGACGGTGTTGCCACACACCCTGCTGTCCACACCTTTATGCTCCTGGGTTCTACCACAGCCGGCTACCAATTCTAATCCTTATCAGGAGGCAGGAGGATCTCCCCAAATGGGCGACTCCTCATGCAGCATTTAATTCCCAGCAGCCAGCCAGTGGCAGAAACACCTAGGCCCTCCAAAGTGAGAACACTGTACTGTAAAATAACCCTTCGCAACTCCCGCAGTGGGATCCCCTAAACTCTAATGAGTTAACAGAGTGACATAGTCCTCAGGGGGGACAGAAGACAACACAGACACAAAGAAAGGTGAGGAAACTTACAAAGAGAAAAACCCAGCTCCAAGCCACTTCCCATCCAGAACCAAGGGCTATACAAAGTTTCCTCAAAACAGCCTCCACACACATGGCCAACAAAGCTCACACACCATCCTCATGCCTCAGAAAGCTGCCTGTTAGGTAAGGATGAAGAGGTCTTTACCAGCTGGTGACAGCTGAGGGTACACAGTCTTTAACCCTGAGGACCTGGGGGTATTAGGCACACAGGGTAAATAACCCAAAACACACAGATAGCTACACGGACTGCTCTTCAGAATAAGAATCTTAATTCACAATAGTTTATGCCTATGCTCCAATGAAGACGTATAATGATGTATAGCCTCCAGCTATTCCTCTTGCTCTTCAAAAAAAACAAATCCTGTCCAACCCTGAATGCCCCATCTTCCTCCAACCTCTCTCCTCCCTCACTGCCATTCTAACCACAGTCTGCTCCAGGCTCCTCACTGCCCAAGTCACAACTCCTGTTGGTCCCTCCATGCCCAGTTGTCACCTCCGGCTCTCCACCTCCTGCTCTGGGATGGGAAGCCCTTTGGATCACTAGGGCAGCACCCATCCCACCCTCTTAGATCTCAGCCTTCACATAGGCAGCATGGTCCCTGCGCCACGTCAGCAGCCGGCACATAGCCCGAGCAGGCACTACATGCACACATCTTAGAAAAACGGAATAAACTAATTTCAGAGAGACTTCCGAGGAGACCGGTTAAAAATCAAAGTGTGATTCTCCATCCCAGACCCTGAACCATCTCAACAAATTTCCATTCTGTCTGCTGGCAAGGCACTGCTAGGGATGCCTAGGAAAGAATCTGAATCCTTTGGCATTCACACTTATCTGCAAGATCTCAAGCAAAACTGAACAGAAAAAGTGGCATTTCAGGTGCCAGCATGTTATTTGAAATGATACGCTGTATTTGCTGTTTATTCTGTGGGGGCGTACAATTTTTAGCCTATGTATTTAAATAGCCTCCCTATGTACTCAACCACTTTCTTTCTTCAACAGCCTTGGGGGGGGGGGGTGCTTTGAAAATCTCTGCTCACTTAATCATAACCTAAGTTGCCAGGAGAGAACTGAGACGCAAACCGCCGCCTGTCTCTGTCTACCTGTTGTTCTCTAGCTCACGGGAGCTCTGCTCCAAAGGGAACCGCTATTAGCTAGAATAATTTACTTCGCCTTGCTGGGAGGAGAAGGGGAGGGCGGAAAGGCAGGGCGGGAAGGCTCACACCTGTCAAAACAGCATCCCCTTATAATTTCCCATTTTAGCTGCGGAGAAAAGGGAACAGGAGGGAACTGCTCAGTATAATGATCAGGAGATTCATTTACTGGCAGCCTGGGAAACTACTTCTGATCCCTGAAAGCACTTATTTGGAACAGCAATTTGCAACGAGGTTTCATTTACTCTAGAAAATAAATAAATAATAAATAAATGAAGCAGGCATAGCAACACTTAAAAAAGCCACGGAACTCATTCCAATGCTGTTTTCACCACCAAAGCAAGACTATTTTCTAAAATACCTAGAGGAAAAAAAAAAATGAAACAAAGAAAAAAGCAGATGCCCACACATCATCAGGCTTCACAAAACAGGACACAAAAATATTTTTCAACTGCGAGATCAATGGTTGGAATCATGACAGTAAACAAAATAATAGCCACACCAGCTACCAACAAAAGGAAGAATTTGCTTTAAAAAAAAAAAAAAAAATGGGATGATGGTGATGATAGTAGTAATAATAATAGCCATACCCTCCACCTCTTTTCTTATCCAATGACAGTAAAGGTTCAGTTGAAGCTACATGTTCAAAGCCTGTTTTTAACTCCCACCTGTCGTGTTGTCCAAAGAAACGGGCATCGACCTGCCCATCTTTATCCCTCAGAGCTTTTGCAGGCCAGAATGGGAAGCCCTTCAGTTTTGCCCAGACCAAAGGATGTGGATTGCTCTAGGAGAAGAAAAACAAAATCCAGGATTTGTATATATCTGGTACACAGCAAAGCTGGGTGTGTGAGGACAACGCAAACTGGCAGGAGATGACACAGGACACAGGTGAGTAGAAAGAGAAAGTGTTAAGCAGGGCGTGGGGGGGATGCCTTAGAAGCTCTGTGGCCTTGATACCTGGACAAAGGTGGGAGGGGACTTCAAGAGGCACACAAGGAGCAGGCTAGAATCCTGGCTCTGCTGTCACTGGGGTGGCCGAGACCAAGAGAATTCACCTCTTTGTTCACTCAGGGTCTTCCAAGTCTGGACTAAATGTGCATTGTGCCCAGCATCTAAAGGGCAGCAGTAACTACCTTAACTCTTTCTTTCTTTGGGGGACAAGGAGGAGGTCTTTTTGAGACAGGGCCTCACTAGCCAGCTCAGAATGGCCTTGAGTTCACTCGGTAACCCAGGCTGGTCTCAAGCTCAAATCAATCCTCCTGCCTCAGCCTGCTGAGTGCTGGGATTATAGGCATGTGGTACCATGCCCCACTTCCCTAGCTTTATTCTTAGGGGGCTTTGCAGGGCCTTAGCTGTTCAGGTGTCCATCTCCTAAAGCAAAAAAGACTCATAAAGGAAGTCCTGATTCTTTACCTGCCCAGTAAAGAATTCTTTACCTCACACAAACTCCAGCCCATCCCACAATGCACTTGTCTCTGCAAAACACCGGCTGCATGAGTGAGACACTGGGTCCCATCCCCACTACCACAGAACAAAACAAAACACAACAGTTTTGAAATGTAGAGCTGACAGGAAACCTAGATGACTTTCTACACCACCCCCCCATCTCCAAGAACTATGGTTCAGAATGACTGCAAGGTGCATTCAGGGAAATACTTCCACATTTCGAGAGAGACCCAACACAAGCTCCGGATGGGGCTCAGGGGTAGACCAGTTGCCTTGCATAAGTAAGGCCCTAGCTCTGATTCCCAGCATGGGGGAAGGGCAGGGGAGAAGTGGGACACAACCCATAAATAATACACTCATTCAATTGAATGTTCACATCATTTCCAGAACTGTTATGTCACATCCCATCTCTCTGACAGTCTCCCTTTGACTCTGCATTTTTTTTTTTTTTTTTTTTTTTTTGCTTTTTGAGACAGGGTCTCACTGTGCAGTTCAGGCTGGCTTTGAGCTCACTTTTGTAGCCCAGGCTGGTCTCGAACTCACAACGATCCTCCTACCTCAGCCTCCCAAGTGCTGGGATTACAGGCGTGAGCCACCACGCCCGGCAGAAATTTTCTTCTCTTTTTTTTTTTTTTTTTGGTGGGACTAGGGTTCAAACTCACGACCTTGCACTTGCCAGGCAGGCACTTGTGCCACGGAGCTATCTCCCTGGCCCCTTGACTCTGCATTTTGCAGGTGGTCCAGAACAATAAATCTAGAACTAGGATGCTAGGTCTGGTACATGGATAATTATCTTCCTGGGTTACTTTCACTCCATAATAACAATTTGATAAAATTATTATTTTAAAAAATGTTATTTTAGGGGCCAGGGAGATAGGTCCATAGCACAAGTGCCTGCCCGAAAAAAAAAAAAAAAAAAAAAAGGAAAAAATGTATTATTTTAAAACATCAGCCAACATTTGTCTCCTAAGCCCCTGGAGAAGGTGGACTCAGAATCCATCAACAGTACAGAGTTCAAAAAAATGAAATAAGGAAAGTAAAGGCAACTTACACAAGGCTCACAAAACCAGTTATCTCGTTTTTGGCAAGCAGCTAGATAACATTCCGGACATACTTCGATCTCATTCATCTGTAAAGCAAAAAGACGTTAGAAAACCTCTCAGCAAGGGCCCGACATCCAGCAGCCCCCAGTAAGTAAATGACTGATCGTTTTAAGCGCCGTGCTTCTATTTGGAGGTTGGATTTTGTCACGTGTGTGAAATGGGGCCTCACTACATTGCCCACGCTGGCCTCAAACCTCTGAACTCCATCAGACTTTGTCCCCAGGACTACAGCTCTCAGCTGTAGACAGCAGGCTCCAGGCTCTCCCAGCTTCCACTGTGGTTCGGGGCCCTTCCTGCACTCAGGGACACTCCCTAAGCACCGGAAGCTTGGACCCCCCCCCCCCTGTGACTTCTCACCACCACACTGGCTGCTGTGTTCAGCAGTTATCCCTATCCCTGTCCTGGGAACACTTGGAAATGGAAATGGCTGGAGACATCGTCTCCCTGTTAAAACTCAGAGGTCAGGGTTACTGGAATTCTGAGCTACAGGACGGCCCTTGCAACACAAAATTCTTCAGGCCCAAATGTCAGAAGGGTGAAGTTGTTAAACTCGCAAAATCCAACCCCCAAGGGCTCCTCCTCAAGGCCTGCAATCCGGGCTCCCCTGGCACCAGCTCTGTCCAGCCTCCCCCATGCCGCACGCCATCTCCATGCCTGTCTAGTCACAACTAATACCATGTCGCCAGGCGTGGTAGCACATGCCTGTGATACCAGCACTTGGGAGGCTGAGGCAGGAGAATCAGTGTGAGTTCAAGACCAGCCTGGGCTACAAAAGTGAGCTCAAGGCCAGCCTGAACTGCATAGCGAGACCCCTGTCTCAAAAAGACAAATAAGGGCCCGGCGGGATGGCTCAGTGGTCTAAAGCGCCCGCCTGGTGTTCGATCCCCAGCACCATATGCTGCACCAGCCCTGCCCTCGGGGCGGGCTGAGCCGGCCATAAAAGTGAGTGAATAAAAACAAATAAAGGTTCTGAAACAAGAAAAATAAATAAATAAAAATAAAAGACAAACAAAAACTAATACCATGTTGCCCTACTTTACTTCCAGTAATGACAGTAGGGGAAATTCAACCTATTTACTGTCCTTTTCCCTCTTAAGATGATACATCCTATGAAATAACATCATGACTTTGATTTCTTTTTTTTTTTTTTTTTTTTTTTTTTTTTTGAGGCAGGGTCTCGCTATGCAGTTGAGGCTGGCCTTGAGCTCACTTTTGTAGCCCAGGCTGGTCTCGAACTCGCACCGATCCTCCTGCCTCAGCCTCCCGAGTGCTGGGATTACAGGCGTGAGCCACCACGCCCGGCATGACTTTGAAATAACTACCCAGAAGCTCTTGGTTCTGAATGTGGATTCCCCCATCCACTCAGCCATTAGAGATTCCTCAGCTGTTAGGGAGGCTCTGTATCTTTGCTGAGCCTCCACTGCCACACAACAGTAGCACCTATCCCATAGGGTTATAAAATCTAATGACTTAAGTCACCAACGTGACTTATCAGACTTAGAGGGTGCTCTTATCATTTTAAATGTTCAATGGGGGCCTGTGAGATGGTTCAGTAGTCTAAAGCTCCTGCTTAGGAAAGCTTAGGCAACCTTAGGGACTGCAGTTCAATCTCCCGCACCACATGCGGCGCCAGCCCCACCTCCAGGCAGGCTGAGCCGGCCATAATATATATTAATTGTTCATTCATTCATTCATTCATTCATTCATTCATGGAAACTAACTCATTTATTGCTATAACCCCAGGTAAGAAAAACTCTTCATTGTGCCCATCTTACAGAAGAAAAAGTGAGGCCCCCAAAGTCAAAATAATCTCCCCAAGGGGTCACAATGACAGAGTGACAAGGCCAAGATCTCAACCAGGGCAGCCCGCCTCCAGAGTCCGAAAGCTTTCCCCAGCAACTCTGATCTCCCCATCAGTGGGAGACTAGTTTTTCTCTCCATCTCCTGTCGCCACGCAAGATGCCTCAAGTAACAAGCACTCAATTACTTAGATAATTGATTGATTTACTAGTGAATAAAAAAGAATTTTTTAAAAAGTGAACACACACAGGAAAAAATGCATTTCTTCCTCCTAGCCCATGCCACATCAGGACTAATACAAAAATATATAGTCCACTACCACAGTTAACAAAGAAATGCAAATTGCTTTTTTTTTTTTTTTTTTTTTTGAGACAGGATCTCGCTATGCAGTTCAAGCTGGCCTTGTGCTCACTTTTGTAGCCCCAGGTTGGTCTTGAACTTGCAGTGATCCTCCCGTCTCGACCTCCCGTGTGCTGGGATTACAGGTGTGTGTGACAGAACGCGCTGTTCCCACCTGGCACGGCACGCAAGGCTGGGTTTGAAACTATAGACCTCACCCTTGCAAGGTGGGTGCTGATACCCTAAGCGATCCTCCAGTCCCAGGAAATGCAATTTTTTTTTTTTTTTTGTGGGACCGGGGTTTGAACTCACGACCTTGCACTTGCCAGGCAGGCACTTGTGTCACGGAGCTATCTCCCCGGCCCCAGGAAATGCAAATTTAAACGCCCAGAGATCCCAACATTTCTAAAGTTCACAATGGGGAAAAACAAATACACAAATTTTTTCTTTTTTACAAATTTTTTGTTTTAAATTAGAA
>PVJA010053292.1:0-12046 GCA_004027025.1 Myocastor coypus
GTTAGACATCATATTCATGTTAACATTATTTTTTGCCTTTATGTTGTGACTCACTCTAAACATGCAAAAATCTAAAGATTCCCTAGTGCCCAGAAGAACACAGCATGTCCCACATAAAGAAAACGAGAAAATGATTTGCTTCAATGAATGGATAGTTTTCAGCCTTAAAATATATCAGGAAAATATCATTTACTTTATTTGCACATTTTCTGTGTGTTTTATTTTAAAGAGAATAAAACACCAGAAAGGATTTAGGATTTTTTTAAAAAGCCAAGATGATAGAAATTGAATAATGGTTGTTATATTGTATATTATCTTCAATATGCAATATAAGATTGTCAGATATAATTATGTCATATTGGTCAAAAAGTTTTAAGCATTAACTACTACTTTTGACAAATATAAATTAGTATAGATAATTATCTCACCTATCTTGTGCACAGCTTCTTATCCTTCTTTGTCTTCCTTCCTTCCTTCCTTTCTTCCTTTCTTCTTCCTTCCTTCCTTTCTTCCTTCCCTCCTTCCTTCCTTTCTTTTGTCTTTTCCTTTTTTCTCTGTTTTTTCTCCTTTCCCCATCTCAGTTATTTTTCCTTCTTAAACAGTTTCTTTCCCTCTCACCATAGCTATTGTATTTTCTATGTCTTTATTACAAACATCTTGACATTTTAAAACCTCAGTAAGGTAAAAGATATAGACAAATTCATTGTGAGATATGTTATTCCTTTTAAAATTATTGTGTATTTGAAAATGCAAAATAAGAATAGTGTCAAATACAACTTTGTTTTATAGAAATTATTTCTTTTTACTTTTTCCATTGATTTGAAGAGAAATGTTATCAAGAGAATACTGAAGTTATATTTATGGAATTGTCTTGTCACTTGTAAACTCCAACAAAATGTATTCATATTACTTTAGTAAAAAAAATGTGAAGCCTAAAATATCAATGTAGTTAGATTCCAAATTTAAAAAGTATTGCAGATGATTAAAAGTTATAAAGCTCTCAAAAATTAGCGTATAAAAGCAGAATATTAGGTGTTGGCTTTGTTAATGCGTTTCAGTAAAAGAAACTGACACAGCTTGGATTTCTTCTCATCTGACACATACGATTCTTTTTCTGTGTGTAAACTACATGTAACTTGGTGCTTGATTGGTGATAGATTACACTCCATCAATTGACCTTTATGATTTGGAGCTTGAATTATAAATCAGAACCAAAACACTGGCTAGTAAACAAGCTCCTCAGCTCCGGGTTTACAGATGGATCTGCATGAATCAGAGACAGAGCCTAACTTCAGGAATCTGTATTTGGGCAAGCTTTCCTAGTACTCTAATGAATGCTAAAGTTTGAGATCTGTGTGGTCCAAAATTTATACTACAAATAAATATGAGTCAGAGAAACTGATTAGTTGTGAGTAACACTTGTCTTAGTTTGCATCATAGGTGTTCAAGTGTTCAGTAGGGACAGCCTTTGTAACCATCATTACTTGAATGAATAGATTCTATTTCATTTTTGGATAAGATTGTCTATAACAACATCCATTTTCCAGCATTATATCATCATTTTAAAATTATGCCTATTATATATTTATAGAAAACTGACTCTAGGGTAATGTTTTCACCATGCTCAGTGGCTTACATGAGAATTTCATTCCAACTAGTTTCTTCAGCGCTCTCTCCCTCTTTCTCTGCTCCCCCATCCTAACTCATCTGGGGATATCAAGAAAAACTCTGGAAAGCTGTAGGTAATATACTCTCATTTTCTGTGAAAAGTATTATGAAGATCTCTTAAAATTTTGACAAAAGTAACAAATGTACCAAAGTGCAAAATAACAATGCAATTTTACAGTATCTCACAGAACACTGACAATTTAAGAAAGGGAAGACATTCTGATTACGTGACACTATTGACTTTCATCACTTATACATCTTAAGAGTGGCCTTTGCAACAAAATGTACTTTTAATTCTGACTGCTGTTTGTGAAGATGCTGAATGAACAGAATAAAGAACAAACAGGAAATAATATAAAAGACATTCCAATTTTTTGCTTCTATAGATTTTTATCTTCAGTTTTACCTTTAACATAGGAAAGCACACAATATACCTGTCTTTCTTCAAAAGTAATTGCTACAGACAGATTAACATTTTAAATGATTATTTTATACATTTATTTAAATGTGGGAATATTTTAAGTCCCAATTTTTATATGTACAGATATGGTAATAAACTGATTTTGTCCAAATTTTTTTTAAAAAAATATAAAAGTGATTCTAGTTTCTCACAACAGAAAAGGAAGTTATTTTATAATATATGTATCTAATGACATGAAAATGTCCTATTTATTGTATTTTCATTACAGAGAAATTTACACAAAGGAAAGTTGACATTGTTCATCTTTTAACCATGGCTTCCTCCATTTATGACATTAGTAGACATGGCTGAGACATAGGAGAGGAGGATAGATTTATTGCTTCACAAGTAAGAAGCATAGTGGGAATGATTTCCAAAAAAATATCTCTCTGAAGAAAAAACACAGAGATTTTATTTGGGGAAATATGCATAATCGTATTAGGTAAACATTCCTTGAGCATGATGAGTTTAAGGCTATGCTTCATGCTGAAGATATTGAAAAAGCTGGATGAGAATGTGTCCTAGGTGGATAATATCACATTGTAATAAGATGAGAGTAAATAACGTATTCTGTGAGTCACAGAGAATGTGAAGGTCTCAGCGATTTCAGTTTTTTCCTTGTGGATGTTTCTGGAGGCTCTTATCTGACATAGAACTTACAGAAATCAAGTCATTGAAATGGTCGGCAGCTTTCCCCCTGTAGGCATAGATTCCTGTCTCGAAGCTTTCCTGCACGGTAGCCAGCACTGGAAATTCGATCATTCATCACAAAATTGTATTTTTTTATCAATGACTAATATAAAAGTAGAAAAGAAAAAAAGCTAGATGTGAAAATTTACTGGTCATGATTTTATAACGTTTCCCAAACCTCACAACTTTTAATTTGACATTGTTTTTATAGTATTAATTTTGAAACATGATATTAAAATGTATACTTAATAAATTTTTCCAAATAGGTTTGTCTAATTAGGAACACAATTTGCCTTTTGACTTTCAACAAGATTAAAATTGAAACCACTTTCTTGATGGCAATAAAATGGATATTTTAATTTACTATAATTATTGCAAAATATACAGCTCACTGCATATATGATGTACATAAGAGAGGTAGATCCAGGCCTCTGGTTCTTAAGGAGAAAGAAAGAGAGAAAGAAAGAAAGAAAGAAAGAAAGAAAGAAAGAAAGAGAAAGGTAAGGAAAGGAAAGGAAAAGAAAAGAAAAGAAAAGAAAAGAAAAGAAAAGAAAAGAAAAGAAAAGAAAAGAAAAGAAAAGAAAAGAAAAGAAAAGAAAAGAAAAAAGAAGTGCAGAGTTTTGACAGCAGTCCAGGAAAATCAGGGGTTTATTCTTGGGGGATAAGAGAGGGCTCCCTTTGAAGAAAGTAGAGGGTACTTTGAACACATCCTTAGGGATCTTTGTTTGAAATGCTAATTAGAATAACAAGTTTAGAGGATTACAACAAGCTCTAAACAGCGCTGACAGCAAGATGCTCTCTTCTGGGAAGCCTTTCTGCTTCAGGGATTGCTGTAGCGCTTAAAGTGGATAAAGGAATGTTACATATTGAGGACAACTGTTAAGAATCTACACCACAGTATTCTCAAAGTACCTTAGAATTCTCTATTGAAGAAGAAATAGTTAAGTTTTATGTATTTATGTTTCATAAAATTCAAATATTTATAATGTAATAATACATTAAGATAAAACCTTTATTTTTTTTTTTATTTTCCTAAGATTTTTGGAGGTAAGATTTAAAAACTTGGGCTGGGGATATAGCTTAGTTTATCGGTACCTACCTGGCAAGTATGAAGTCATGTGTTTAATTCCTGGTACCAAAAAATAAAACAAAATACAAAATTTTAAAAAAACTTATATCCTTAACATACTTAACATGTATGTTAAGCATGTTTTGAATCACTGAAGTGCTGTATTTATCAATATTAAGCTAATTACTATATCCATCATATCATATAGTGAGCATTTATACATCACAGTGAAATTGCTTATCAATTCTTATTCTGCTAGCCCATCCATCTTTTAATTTATTTTCAGGAGTGATGTCATTATGTTTTCTGTATTTTTTTAAATCAATCTACAAAATTTCCATTTAAATTGATGTCTCAAATGGTCAAACTCTTAAAGCAATTATAAATATTTAATTATTGGTTAATGCTTGTAACAATTATTAAAAACTTAATTTGAGTCAAATATTAAAAAGCGTACAGGGCCAGGGGGACAACTTAGTGCAATAGGTGCTTGTCTGAGTTTGATCCCTGGTACCATAAAAATAAATAAATAAATAAATAAATAAATAAATAAAATAGAACCCCAGCCCAGGCCCAGAGTGTGTGAGACCTGTTCCACACCCACAGGATCTTCTCCAGACTCAGCCCAGGCCTGGCTTGTGTGTGGGGTTCACTCCCATGGACTGCAGCATGAAGAAAACTGTGTGTAGCAGTCAGACCCAAGCTAGACACATCTGGACAAGTTCAAACTTGGCAGATATGGACCTCTTAGCTGAGACACTTTGCTGGACCGAGATCTATGAGAGCATCTTCTCTCTTTTTCTCTTGAGCTACAGAGGGGGGCAACAGGTAACTGGGCAAACGACTCTGCCTGGACGACCTCAGATACATCAAGGGGAGGAGTTCAGACAGAACTTGGAGAAACTAAATTAAATACAGTTTCCCCATTTAATATCTGCTTAGCTACATAGACATAACATTTACTCTAACTGTTTAAAATGCGAATTTTTAGTAACAAAAGTTTTTCAAATGCTACATATCACTATGCATTATTAGTGCTCCTAAATATAGTTCTGTAAATACAAAACTATAACCGCCTTAACCATATATTCTCTCTTGGGTAAGAATTTTAGTAGGTGCTAAGGGTATAAATGCACCAAAGCTCTACACCAAAGGTCAGAGGACAGTGCTATAAAAAACGACTAAGGAGCAAAATGCAATCTCAGGCCCTGAGCCCACCAGAACAAATGCAGGAGACTCTATCAAAGAAAAAACTTGAAATCACATAGCTAAAATCTTTGCAATAATAGCATGTAAAGAAACAGAAATCACCTCTAACATAAAATAAGAAATTTCCAAATGAATAGTATGTGAAGTAAATAAACAAGGGAAGACAGATATAAAGGAAATCATATCAGAAATTATCTCTGAATTTAAAAAGAAAGGATAACTATAATGAAAGAATTAATAACTACTTCTAAATAAGACTGATAAAAAATTAGAGGAGAATAAATAAATGAAATCTTTGAATGAGTAACAGAAAACAAAGAGATTATAAGAAGCAGTTTCAAAGAAATGCACAGGAAAATAAAATCTCAATCAGAAGTTGGCAAAACCCTTTGAATCAAAGTGAAAGTAGAGTTTCAGATCTTGAAGACACAGTCAGAACTACTGAAAAGATAAGAAAGGATCTCTTAAAAACAATTAGGATGCGTGAAAAAAATAATTCAACGTCTGCAAGATGATGTAACGATGAACAACGTGAGGCCTAATAGGCATCAATGGAAAGAAGGAGTCAATATAAATGATATAAAAAGAATATAGGCAGAGGTAATGACAGAAAACTTCCCCTGAAATGGGGAAACAATCTGGCATTCATGTAACTGAAGCATATAGAACTACAAATAACATCAACTCAATTAAATACATGCCCAGACATACAGTAGTCAAGATGCCAGAAATCTAGCACAAGAATAAAATATTAAAAGAGACTAGAGAAAAGAAACAGATCATATTTAAGGGAAAAATCCATCAGAATTTTCTTTACAAACCATAAAGTCAAGGAGAACATGGAGCAGAGTACTTCAATTCTTTCATGAAAACAAATTTCAGCCAGACTGCTTCACCTTGAAAATTTTATGTCAAGTTTGATGGAGATCTGAAATCTTCCATGAAAAAAAAAAAAACAAAAAAACCTGAAGACTTTCTTTATGACAAAGCCAACCCTACACAAATGACTAAAAGATATTCTAGGGAGGGACCAAAGTGACCAGAACTTCAGGAATGAGAATGAAAAGAAAATTTCAAATAGGGTAACCAATTAAACACAGGAAAAAAAGGGATAAACAATAGTAGGTACATAACATGTCAAACATTAGTCAATATATCTCAGTTATAACCATCAATATATATTGGCTCGGGGCAGGGAAATAGCTCAGTAGAATAAGCACATATTGGCTCAATTTACCAATTAGTAGAAATTGACTGGCACAGTAGATTAGTAAGAAAAATCAAATAATATGCTCTATATAAAAGGCACACTTAACTCAAAAAAAAATTCATAGGGTGAAAGTTAAAGGATGGAAAACAATACTACATGCCCCATCACCTCAGAAAAAAGGAGAGTCAGCAATCCTAATTACAGAAAGTCTCAACTTCAAAGCAAGGCTGATCAAATGAAATAAAGAAGGCCACTACATACTGGATATGGGAAAAATTCAAAAGGAAAAGGTAACACTCATAAATATGTACACACTCAACATGGGAGCACACAACTATATAACACAGAGCTTTAATGAACAATGAAAATCTAATATCTGATACCATAATCTGAATAAGAGACCTTAACACCCTCTTATCCAAAGAAGATAGGTCAAGCAGACCAAAAATTAGCAAAGAAGTCGCAGAACTGAAACAGAACTTGGACCAACTGGACTTAGTGAACATATACAGAATGTTCAATCAAGACACTTCTAAATACACACTTTTTCAGCTACATATGGGACGTTTTCTAAAATGGACCACACATTAGTACATAGGCCATGCTTAAGTATATGCAAGAAAACAGACATTATCTCGTGCATATTATCTGACAATGGTGCAATGAAACAGGAAATAAACTACAAAAGAAACCACAAATTTCCCATAAACACATGAAAACTAAACACCTTCCTCAGCAGCTAGTGGGTTACAGATGAAATTGAACCAGAAATTGAACAATATCTACAATTTAATTAAAATTAAAACATAATTTATTAGAATTTTTGTTATAGAATTAAAGGAGTAATTAGAGGGAAATTTATAGGTGTGAGCTAACACAGTAGGAAAAAGAATGGGACCAAATAAACAGCCTAATGTTGCACCTCAAACTTCTAGAAAAGGAAGAGCAAATCAAACCCACAGTCTAAAGAACAGAGGAAATTATTAAGATTAGAGCAGAAATTAATTGAGTCATGATAAGGAAAACAATACGCAGAATTAATGAATCAAAAATATTTTTTTGAAAAATGAAATAAAATTGATGATCCCCTTGCTAACCACATAAAAAGAGAAAAGAAAAACTCAAATTTAAGCAATAAGGAATCATAAGGGTGAAATTACCACAGACACAGTGGAGATTCATAAAATCGTTAATAGCTACCTTGATTATTTTCCTTCTCACAAAATTCAAACCGCAGAAGAAATGAACAGATTCCTAGAAAGGTATAAATTACCAAAACTGAATCAAGAATATATGAGAACCCAACAACAGCCAAAGAAATACAAAATGTATTAATAATAAAAAAGCCCTACAAATGAAGAAAAGTCTAGTTCCTGATAGATTCACAGCTAAATACTATACATGAAATGTACAAGGGATATAATTCCAATATTCTTCAAGTCCTTTAATGAAATTGAAAGGGAAGCAGTTCTCCCAAAATCATTCCTGGAGGCAAGTATTATGCTGATACCACAACCAGAAAAAGATGCAACTGAAAAAGAGAACTAGAGCCCAATCTCCCTCATCAAAACACATGCAAAATTCTTGAATAAAATACTAGCAAGTAGAATGCAGCAAATCATCAAGAAGATTATATACCATGACCAGATGGGATTCATTGCATGTATTGAAGGATAGTTCAATATATGAAAATCTATAAATGTAATATACTATATCAATAAAGCCAAATCCAAAGATACATGATCATCTCAATTGATGCAGAAAAGGCTTTTGAAAAAGTTTGACACTCATTCATGTTCAGTTACACAGAACATTGCAATAAGTGGCTTTTACGTTTATCTCATAAGAGCCATCTATGACAATCCAATGGCTAACATAATTCTAAATGGGGAAAAGCTGAAATCATTTACTCTCAGATCTGCTGCAAGACAAAGATGCCCTTCATCACCATTCCTGTTCAATCTGTTCATGGAACCTTCAGCAAGGGCCATTAGACAAGAGAAAGAAATAAAAAGACTAAGAATAGGTAAAGAAGCTAAGTAATCATTACTTGATGATGACATGATACTCTACTTGGAAGACAGAAAAAGCTCCACCAAGAAGCTTCTAAAATTAGCACACAAATTCAGCAGTATAGCAGGATACAAAGTCAATATCAAGAAGTTGATAGCATTCTTCTACCAGATAACAAACACACTGAGAGAGATTAGAGAAATGATATCTTTTATAATAGCATCATGGAAAATGACATAGTTAAGAATCAGTGTAGCTAAAGAAGTAAAAGATGATCTTGATCCATCAAAGTACAGAGATCATGGCTATAAAAAATGATAAAGACAGGGATCAAGATCCAATATCAGGTCCTGAGTCCATCCAAAAAAAATACAGGAGACATTAATTTAGCAGAAAATGGAAATCATGTGGACAAAATCTCTAAATCAGTAGCATCCGAGGTAGACAGACAAATGCAGAAACAGATAGAGCAACTCAGATCAGAGATAACATCGAAGTTAAAAAAGAAATGCATGAATTAACAGATTCTGAAGTAGAAAAACAACTGCAGTAACATATAGAGGAGACCAGGGCAGAAATAAACTCTGAAGTTGAAAAAGACTTCTCTAAATTAATAGCATCTAAAGTATGTGAACAATTACAGAAATATAGATAGGAAAGCAAAGCAGAAATAACCTCTGAACTGGAGAAGCAAAGGATAACTATAGTGAGAGACTTCAAAACTACTAAAGAAAATATTCATAAAAAATTAGAAGAGAATAGAAAAATGATGGATTCCCTGATTGAGCAATATAGGAAAGAAAGATTGCGTGAAACAGTTTCAAAGAGATATACAAGAAATTAAAATGTCAATCACAAGTTGGCAAAATCACACAAACCAAAGTGAAGACAGAGTCTCAGATCTTGAAGACACAGTCACAGCTAGTAAAAAGGTAAGAAAGATCTCTTAAAAACAACCAGGATGCAGGAAAAATAATTCAACATCTGCAAGATGATGCAAAAATGAACAACATGAGATTAATAGGAATTAATGAGAAGGAAGGAGTCAACATAAATGATATAAAAAGAATATGGGCAGAAGTAATAGCAGAAAACTTCAAAAATATAAGAAAACAACCAGACAGTCAGGTAGCTGATGCATACAGAACCCCAAATAACATCAACCCGAATAAAAACACACCCCGACATATAATAGTCAAGAAGATGCCAGAAACTGCGCAGAAGAATAATATACTAAATGCTGCTAGAGAAAAGAAACAGATCACATTTAAAGGAAAAGCCATCAGAATAACAGCAAATTTTTCTGCACAAAATAGGAAGTCAAGAAAAGCATGGCATAGAGTGTTTCAAGTTCTCCATGAAAACAAATTTCAGCCCAGACAAACTGCCTTTCAAGTATGAGGGAGAAGTGAAGTACTTCCATGACAAGAAACAACTGAAGAATTTCATGACGTCAAAGACAACCCTACACCGTATACTAAAATATGTTTTAGCGATCCACCAAAATGACTCCACCAAATGATCCACCAAAACAATACTACATGCTCCAACACCTCAAAAAAAAAGGAGGAGTAGCAATCCTGTTTGTAGACTGTCTAAACTTCAAACCAAGTTTGATCAAATGAAATAAAGAAGGCCACTACGTACTGGTTAGAGGAAAGATTCAAGATGATGAGGTAACACTTATAAATATGTATGCATCCAATACAGGGGCAGGAAGTTATATAAGCCAAATAATAATGGACATGAAAAACGTAATACCCAATATCACAATCTTAACAGGAGACCTTAACATCTCTTATTTGAAGAAGATAGTTCAAGCAATTCAAAATTAGAAAAGAAGTAGTAGAACTAAAAAAAATATTAAAACAGAACTTGGAACAAGTGGAATTAGTGGACATACATAAAGTGTTCCATTGAACCACTTTTGAATACACATTTTTTTTCAGCCACACATGAGACATTTTCTAAAATAGACCACATATTAGTACATAGATCATGCTTAAGTATATGCAAGAAAACAGAAATTACCCCATGCATATTATCTGACCATAGAGCAATGAAACTGGAAATAAAGAAACCACAAAAGCTCTAGAAATACATGGAAATTAAACAACACTCTTCTCAACAACAAGTGCGTTACAGATGAAATTAACAAGATATTAAACAATATCTGCAATTTAATGAAAATTCAAACAGAATCTACCAGAATTTATGGGATGCAATGAAAGCAGATCTTAAAGAGAAATTTATAGCTCCAAACTCACACATTAAGAAAACAGAATGGGAACATATAAATACTCTCATGGAGCACCTAAACCAACTAGAAATCGAAGTGCAAAAGAAATCCAAAGCCCAAAGTTGGGAGGAAATTATAAAGATTAGAGCAGAAATTAATTCAATTGAGACAAGGAAAACAGGACAAAGAAATAATGAATCAAAAAGCTGGTTCTTTGAAAGATCAAATAAAATTGATAAGCCCCTAGCTAACCTCATCAAAAAGAGAAAAGAAAGGACCCTAATTCAAGCAACGAGGAGTGAAAAGGGTGAATTTACTATAGACGCAACAGAGATACAGAGGATCATTAATAGCTGCTTTCAGAATTTTACTCTCACAGAATTGAAGACACAGAGGAAATGGACAGATTCCTAGAAAAGTACAATTTACCCAAAGTGAATCAAGAAGATATAAGTACTCCCAATAACAGGCAATGAAATATGAAATGTAATAAAAGTCTACTGACAAAGAAAAGTCTGGGACCTGATGGATTCACCACTGGATTCTACAAGAAACTTATAGAAGACGCAAGCCCAACAATCCTCAAACACTTCAGTGAAATTGAAAACGAAGCACTCCTTCCAAAATCATTCCTAGAGGCATGCATTATGCTGATACCAAAGCCAGAGAGAGATGCAACTAAAAAAGAAAACTACAGACCAATTTCTCTCATGAACACAGATGCAAACATACTCAGTAAAATCCTTGCCACTACAATACAACAAATCATCAAGAAGATTATACAACATGACAAAGTAGGGATGCAAGGATGGTTCATTATACGCAAATCTATAAATGCAATATACTATATCAATAGAGCCAAAACAAAAACTCACATGATCATCTCAACTGACGCAAAAAAAGGTCTTTGACAAAGTTCAATACTCATTCATGCTCAAAGGCATACAGAAAATTGGAATAGAGGGCCTCTATCTCAACCTGATAAAATCCATCTATGACAATCCAACAGCTAACATAATTCTAAATGGGGAAAAACTGAAGTCTTTTAGTCTCAAATCTGGCACAGGATGTCCTCAAATCTGACAAGAATGTCCTCCATCACCACTCCTATTCAGATCCTAGCTCTGGAATCATTAGCTACAGCCATTAAACAAGAAAGAGAATCAAAAGGAATAAGAATGGATAAAGAAGAAGTAAAACTATCACTATTTGCAGATGACATGATAATCTACTTGGGAGATCCCCACAACTCCAAAAATGTACTAGAATTAAAACAAAATTCATTAGTATGTGTTATGGTTTATGTCTAGTTGTCCCCCCAAAGCCTCATGGAGTCACTGGGCGGGGACTTCTAGAGTTTGAGACTTGATCCATGATCCCTGGGATTATAGGTTTTAGTACTGATGGGATTATGGGTGGAAGTACTTCTGGGATTATGGGTGTAGCCTAGGGCGGGAGCTAAGGCAGAGAGCCTGAATGTAATATAAA